>CAIGQZ010032926.1:883619-915962 GCA_903798205.1 Danio tinwini | reverse complement strand
AATTTTGACAAAAATGTCAGACAGAACCTTATAATTCTAAGGTGACGATTTAACCAGTTGCTAAGACAGACCAGTCTATTGACATTATCGGGGACAACACACACACACACACACACACACAGAGAGAGAGAGTGAGAGAGAACAGCGCACTCCCTTCAGATCATCAACACGCACGATCGAATCAAATTTGCTTAAACTAAGCGTTCTAAAGTATGGCTTTATTTCTCAATCAAGGATTCTGACACATCAACGTGAAGCAGACGCTTTACAAAAGTTGCGTGTAGTGTGAAAACATGTCAAACTTAATGATACATTTGAGGGCGCTTGGAGTCAACTTAGAGAGGAATGGGCTGTCTTTGACAGCTTGCGACATCATCTGGCGCTTTCACTGAGTACATTTACATGGATCCATATTCTCCTTTATCCATATTTATTTGCACATTAAACACACGGAGGGCCGAAGCAAGCTGAACTGTCGCTGTAGGCAAATTGATCACGTCGCTCTCAACCCGAAAGTGAAATAGCAACTTACCGGTTTGTGGTTAAAAGTTAGGACCGGGAGGGAGTGGGTGGGTGTCGCGGGTGAAAGTGCGGAGGTCGCCTCTATGGGCGTGCCGGCCCTGAACACACGTCGACCACAACAGGAAATATATACGATAAATGCGTTAATTTTTTTTAACGCGTTAAATATTTCAAATTAATCACGTGCGTTAACGCGCTAATATTGACAGCCCTAATATTTATATATATATAATTTTTTTTTTCATAATGAACTTATGGCAGTTTTTTGCCTTGATTTGCTTGCCGATGTCTTCTGCATTGCCCTCTATCTATTAAGTGATTACCAATATTTATATTTTTAAAAATCTGATTCATTTACATCATTTAATTGAAACATTTATTTTCACTTAGCTTTTTTGTAGATAAAACAAACAAACAAACAAATGTTAATTTCGAAATTCTGTTAAAGGCATTTGACTCAACCCTCCTCATCATTATCACTTTCTTCTTATGTGAGATGGTGGGCAAATCAAAGGTTGCCATGGGCCAACTTTGGCCCGCAGGCCTTAGTTTGGACATCTCTGCCTGAGATACACACACTGCAGGACATCACATGTGGGCATCCACTGTATGCGTCAGTGCAAAGTGTTTGTGCGCAATATACTGACACTGAGGAAAAGAAACTGCTGAATAAAATCGTTATTTTTGTTTTTTGTGCACACAAAAGTATTTTCGGAGCTTGAAAATATTCAGATTGAACCATTGATGACACATGCACTCTTTTGAGGAGGTTGGTATCATTCTGGACTTTGGACGAGTTGGAATCATTGCTATCTTTGAAAGATCAGAGACCTCTCGGATTTCATCAAAAATTTGTTAATTTGTGTTCAGAAGATGAACAAAGGTCTCAGGGCATTGGAACGACAAGAGTAAATAATCATTGATTGTCATTTTTGGGATCACTTTAAAAAAACTACAAATTTAGATATCTTTCCTTCGGCTTAGTCCCTTTATTCATTCTTCCAGCTGTAACCCTGTACTGGGAAACACCCATACACACTAACATACACTACGGCCAAAATAGTTTATCCAGTTCACCAATAGCGCATGTCTTTGGACTGTGAGGGAAACCGGAGCACCTGGAGGAAACCCACGCCAACACATGGAGAACATGCAAACTTCATACAGAAATGCCAACTGGCCCAGCTGGGACTCGAATCTGCAACCTTCTAGCTGTGAGGCAACAGTGCTAACCACTGAGCCAGCGTGTCGCCAAGATATCTGAATTGTTTCCTTCTGAAAATGTTTTTGGTTTTGTTGCATTTTTTTAGCGCTAGGTTTTCTAACCTCGGTTTCACACAAGTTTTCCTTAGCGTACAATAAAGGTCAGGTGGAATCAGACCCCTCTTTGAGTTCTCCAAATCTACCGTAGAGCCCTGTGAACACACTTAACGAGATAGAGAGCATCCCGTGGGACACGAGCGATACATGCTTGGCTCCTTCACAACAATCCCCTGATTAGCTCATTTAGAAACAATTTAGCCTAACAAACAGCAGACATCATTAGGATCTCCCATCTTACTTTCAGCAGAAAAAGGCAGAGTCAGGTCAATATCAGAGCGGGCCGGCTTCAGGCTTCATTGTAGTAGGTTATTTGCCTGCTGTAGATGCTATCAGCTACTCTACACAGCGAAATTGGCTTACTAGGTCTGACCATTGAAAGACCCCATTCGGATTGTAACGCTTCATCTACAGTCCTTGTTACAAAAAAGAACCGAGATGATGAAGTAATTTAAAGTCCCTCTAGACCAAGTAATGAAAATAAACAAATTGGGGGGTAGAAAAGACTTGGGGAGGGAAGGAGGAGGGATGTTGTCTTGGCGTTTTACCATTCTCTATGAACCATGATGTGCCAAGTCTGGAAAATGGGTTCGTACAGAAGCGCACACACACATTTGCTCGCAAAATAAACTGCAACATGAAAAGGGGCCTGCATCTTGATTCTGAGTGCTTGATGACGAGCGATTTTCCCAAAGCAATTAGCCCTGAAAGTCAACTTTGCAGTGACCGCGGGAGTTTAACTACCCAACAAAGGAGGCACTGTCCGGCGAACTCCTGACACTGCCGCGCGGCGCTGTTTGTTTATCAGCACATTAAATTGATGTTCTCCTGCCTATTCTGGCTGATCTGACATCACAAACAAGTTAGTCATAGAGAGCCGGCGATGGAAGCCAAACTGCGATGACAAGCTAGCACATTCAAATCAGAAATATCAAAATAAGGTCTTCTGTCAAGCAAGAGGAAGAAGGTTTAAGTCCCGGCTGGGCCAGTTGGCATTTCTGTGTGGAGTTTGCATGTTCTCCTCAAGTTGGTGTGGTCTTCCCCCGGGTGCTCCGGTTTCCCCCACAGTCTAAAGACATGTGCTATTGGTGAATTGAATAAGCTAAATTGACCGTAGTGTATGTGTGTGAATGAGTGTGTATGGGTGTTTCCCAATACTGGGTTGCAGCTGGAAGGGCATCCGCTGTGTAAAACATATGCTGGATAAGTCAGTGGTTCTTCCTTCTGAATAAAGGGACTAAGCCGAAGGAAACTGAATGAATGAATGATAGCTGAAATGACAGCTTAAATGTAATACATTAAAATTATAAATATGCTACTGGCGCCAAATTGGATTTATCATATCCAATGGCTTTTAATGTGTGTTTTCCCTCCGACTGAAATCTCTCGTTGTTGTTTTTCTTCTTCACAGATGTAAATACTGTGACCGTTCATTCAGCATCTCCTCCAACCTCCAGCGACATGTTCGTAACATTCACAACAAGGAAAAGCCTTTCAAGTGCCACCTCTGCAACCGCTGCTTCGGTCAACAGACCAATCTCGACCGCCATTTAAAGAAACACGAACATGAGAATATTCCAGGTAATTCCCTTTCATTTCATTCCTTTTCTCCCTCATTTTCAAACATGTGATTAAAGTGCTAAAATCTATTTATTTATCACAGTGAGTCAGCAGTCTGGGATCCTCTCGAATTTAGGAACAAATATTTCCTCCCCCAACTCGGAGTCTGACAATCATGCACTTTTGGATGAGAAGGAGGACTCGTATTTCTCAGAGATTAGGAACTTCATCTCTAATAGTGAGCTGAACCAGGCCTGTAGCTCCTCGGAGAAAAGGTACGAGCTTGCTCTCGTGCACAAACACACACACACACACACACATGCACTGAATATGTTTTGAAGCTATGGCAACAAATCGCATAACCAGAGTTGGTTCTGAAGTTAAAGTCTGCCCTCTAGTGGAAGACTGTGCAACTTCTGCACCTATTAAAGCCTTTGCTTGTAGTCGGGACATCTCAGTGAGTCATTTCACCTTGTTGAGTTCTGTTCTGCATTAAGCGCAGCCAGATACACATCAGGGAGCACATTCCATCGCCTTATGAAAACACCAAACAAAAGCTCATTACTGCCAAATTCAAGAACCATCAGCAAGGCTTGACGGTGTGTGGCCAGGTTGACGTTACTTCAGAATTCGGTTTAGGTGCCGCAGAGTTTGATTCATCCAGACAAATGCGTACGAACAGATACATGCATGAATTCTTTCTCAGACGCGTAATAGTCCCGATGCCTCTACCTCGTCGCTTGAAAGCTCTGGCGTAGGCCGAAAACCCTCGCACTGCCATCTGGGATCAATAGTCCTTTCCTGACTCGTACAAGCAGGCCTGGCATTTTAATATCTGTAATTCAAATAAGTGCTCTGTTTCGTCTCCCTGCAAAATGGCCCTCACAGAAACACCCGCTTCCAATGGACAGGCAGCTGCAGCGTTCCCCAATGCGATCATGCGTCTCATTTCATGACGATTGCCTGTTTCTCTTTCACTTTCTGTCACTCTTTTGAAGCTTGTCTGCAATCATTGTGGCTTTCCTGCTTTTAATTTCTGCTTCTGTCTTCTGAACGCTGTAGGAAGTCATACAACGTGTAATATCTCATTTGTTCCTCCTGTAAATAAAAGAAACTAGAAGCGGACAAAATTGGTAACATTTACATTTACATTTAACAACAAGCTATGTGAATTTGGTGTGTGCATACCCGTACATCGAAGTCCATTTGGAGGGACTCATCCTTGTGCACTAATCTTTTATTTTTAATAGCTTTGAAGGTATTGACAAAAGTCTTGTCGCCTATCCAAGTTTTAGGAACAACAAATTCTAAATTGACTTCTAGTTGATTATTTGGTATCAGAAGTGGCTTATATGAAAGGCAAAGGCCTCTAGATTACGCTTATTTTACCAAAATAAAATATGATCATGCCTTGATTTTTAATGGTTTAATTAGGACAGTAAGGTCTGACTTTGGTTAGACAAAAGTCTTGTCACTTAACAGAGATAATGTCCAGTATAGAATATAAAGTCATGCTGCAGTGGAAAAAGAATGAATATTGCGTATGATTCCCATGAATTTAGAGGACTGCATCCATACATCTCTGCAATGACTTAAATCACTTCATCTGGAATGGCATTCTTGCAGGACTCCCAGAGTTCATAAAGATTTTTTGGATTCATCTTCAATGCCTCCTCCATCTTATCCCAGACATGCTCAATAATGTTTATGTCTGGTGACTGGGCTGGTCAGTCCTAGAGCACATTGACCTTCTTTGCTTTCAGGAACTTTAATGTGGAGGCTGAAGTATGAGGAGTGCTATCCTGCTGAAGAATTTGCCCTCTCCTATGGTTTGTAATGTAACGGGCAGCACAAATGTCTTGATTTCTCAGGCTGTTGATGTTGCCAACCACTCTGCAGATCTCTCGCAGACCCCCATACTGAATATAACTCCAAACCATGATTTTTTTCTTCACTAAACTTGATGGATTTCTGTGTGAATCTTGGTTCCAGTAGGTCTTCTGCACTATTTGTGATGATTGGGGTGCAGTTCAACAGGTGATTCATCTGAAAAATTGACCTTCTGCCACTTTTCCTAATGATCAACTAGAAGTCAAGTTATTATTTGTTGCTCTTACAACTGAAACCAATGGCAAGACGTTTGTCAGATAGTGTAGAGATGAGCACTTTTAAATGGAATGTGCTGTGCAACACCAAACAACTTCCCTGCACAAAGGATTATGGGGTCTGATGTGTCCATCAATTGTACCCTTCGCAATCCTTAATTCAAAGAGCCCTTCGAAGTCAGCAGTTTTGAGTAATATGGCAGCCATAAGTCCAATGTATCTTTTGAAGGGTAATAGAAATATCGAAGGGTCTTGAAATAGAAAATAAAATGCGATCAGTCATTTTGGCAGATTTGTGTCAATGGGGAGCATCAGAAGACAACTCAATTATCTGTAAATTACCCAAATTCGCTTTATCACACCATATAACCTGAATATCAACAACCTATTTGTTTTCAAAGTATAAGCATATTGTGAAAAAAAAAGTAGTACACCCAAAAAATATATATTTGCTGCTTCTTCAAACTATTTATTTAAAATGAGCCGAATAAACACAATTCTTGAGGTGTTTTGGGACAACTTAATTGTTTTATGTTCAATCTGCTTAACTTTGTAAAATCAGTTAAGGTAACTTAATCGATGTGTGTTGGTACAACATGAAGGAATTAAATGGAACAGCATTTTTTACAGTGTATTGTTAGTCAAAGTAGACATTTTCATTCATTCATTCATTTTCCTTCAGCTTAGTCTCTGATTTATCAGAGGTCGCCACAGTGAAATGCAGCAGATGTTTTTTTCAGTCACAACCTATTACAGGAAAACAAAATTAGACATTTTATGCTATCGAAGTGAAGTTTATTTATAAACTAATTTCGAGAGGATGACGTGATTATGATTGAACACGGCTGGTTCTGCATTAACTATGTATGATCCACCAATCAGACAATTCCTAACCCACTATAAAGAGCCAGGGTTTCTCACAAGTCATCTTCGATTTAAAGAATCCCCCCCTTCCACCCCTACTTCTCCACATTTCCCTTTATAGGGCGGCACGGTGGCCCAGTGATTAACACACACTGTTGGCTCACAGCAAGAACGCCACCGGTTCTAGTCCTTTAACAGACCGGCTGTCGTTTCTGTGTGTTAAGTTAATTGATCAATCTAAATTTAGCACTACAGTCAAACTTTCATCCAGCAGCATTTCTTTTCTGTCATCAGCTCTTATCAAAAAAAAAAAGGGGGAGTTTTCGAGATCTACCTGAATTCAGAGCTCCCCTTTCGCCCTGCAAACGGGAGGGAGCCCAGGGCTCAAGGACCTTTTGAGCTCAGGGCTCTCTCCCGGGACAGCATGCCAAACTTGCTTTAAAATCAATCATCAAAGTGTGAACTCTTGAAATCAATTTTATAGCTATAGTTGCCGTTCACAAAGAATTCATTTTTGGATGTAAAATGCAAAGTAGTGGAAACATATTAACCAAAAATATACTCTTTCCTTTCTGGAAACAATGAATAAGGACCACAGTGGAACAAAAAAATCAGCTGATCAGTTGATTTTTTTTTCTACTATTAAGAACTTTTGAGAGAAACATCTAAAACATACATTAAAAATAATCCATTGAGGACATGTGTTCACTGCATTTGTTTTTTGTCAGCTGAAAATTCCAGCTCTCTTCTAAAAATGCTCAGTTGTGAATTGCCAAGTGCTCAGTGTTTCACATAAAATGCATGCTCACCGCTTCACTGCACTGCTGGCATTACAAAAGTCCTGGCACTTCTATTGACAACAATTCCACTGGCTGTTTTAATAACAGTTTTAAAAATCCAACAGTCATTACAACTGTGTTTTGGTAGCATTAAAGCCTTAGCCTTAAGTTTTAAAAATGATTCCATCTTGTGTAAACTACAAATAAGTAAAATTTCTGGCACGAAACTCTTTGCGCACGCAGGCTGATAGGTCACCAAATCTGCTCCTGTGTCATTAACTACATGGTGCAGGAGATTGGTTGCTCTCCCCTCAGCAGCCAATGAGCTTGCTCGTCGTCAGTTTAAAAGCTCTGCATCATTCTACGCTGTTTAAGTTGCGACACGTTTTTGAAGACCCTCCTCCACCCCAGCTCCACCTGTGTTTAGATCTGCTACGAGGGTTACATGTATATAATGTTTGCAACAGCAGCATGTTATATTCTCAGAGAGCATGTTTGTGTATATATTGGCAGTAGCAGGTCTCGGTACTTGCTCTGCCATAATAATGAGCTATATGCACATTGACTTTTAATTTCAGCCAGCCAGCCTCTGCGCTTTCGGTGAACTGCCTTTGCATTATAAAATTATATATTAAAACATGATTATTTTACCCCAGTATTTTCAATAGAGTTTCTCTGCTTGCCTGCTAATCCTGACGTCTTTCATCTCGTTTTATGCTTGAACAACTAAGTGAATGCTTAAGTCTATTTAACTGAATGTATTGTAATTACATTACAACATTGATGCTGTAAAAGGAACCTTATGAAATTGAAAATAGTCATATTAAGCTTTCATTGGAAGTTTATCATTGGCTGAAAAAACACTAGCTGTGCATATACCCCATCAAATCAGCAGCAGCAGCATAGCAGAACTACACCACCAGGACCAAATCAACACTGCCAATAGCTATGTTTCCATCCAAAAATGCTTCATGCGCAAAACTGAATTATCTGATAAAAGATGTGCGAATAAAGCAGCGTTTCCGTCCAATGAGTCAAAGCGAAAAAAAATCATCACTTTCTGATTAACTTGCGCCAAATATCAACAGTAAAAACTGAATTTGCTGCAGTAGGGGAAGCTGCGTCAATCTTTTCTTCATTTAATAAATGACTTGCGCCTTAGAAGGCAATCCTGACACGGTAGTGAACGCGCAGTGGCGTTTGAAGGCGTGAGACACGGAGCACAGATGCTCTAGATTCTGAAGGTCATTAATAATATAATGACACTAATACTTAAACTGTAAGGCGTTTAAGAATGACTAAAACAACATTTGCGATGGTTTACAATGCTGCTCAGCCTGCTGGTTTATTCATTCACACACATTTTTATCATCATATGATCTCTTATAACAAAATCTCATGACCTTTTTTTTTATGCACATGCTGGAATTTGTTCAGTAAAAGTGTTTCCACCGTAGTTTATGTGCATCTTTTCTTATCAAATAAAAAGTTTATCCTACTCAGTTATGCGCATTTTCAAAATTTATGCTCATCATGTAGTTTCCATCAACTGTTTTTTTTACGCGCATATACAAAATGCACATAAAAATAGGTGGATTAGGACATAGCTATAGACATATTCATTATTGTACTAAATCCAGAGAGTGTTCATGACAGAACTGCAATTTTTAGCAAACTGCTGCGGGACGCACAGTATATGCTTATTACGTGCAAGCCCTAGGCAACAATGTCAGGCTACAGGATCACATGTGTGCAGGCGTGTATTGTTTCTTCAAACAGTAACATCGCCACCTACTGGCCTGGCATACATAATACAGTGTTTCTTTTTATAATTTTCATTGATCAGTGTAAACAGGGATAGTTTTAAAACTCGGTTACACTAAGCATTTTCACACTTGCATTCCACAGAAGCTGTCACTGTGGTGGGGTTGATGGGGTTCATATCACTACCTGAAAAGTACATTAGAAAAATTTTATTCATTTTCCTTCGACTTAGTCCCTTTTTTATCAGGGGTCGTCACAGCAAAATGATCCGCCAACTTATCCAGCATATGTTTTATGCAGCGGATGCTTTTCCAGCGGCAACCCAGTACTGGGAAACACCCATAAATTCTTAAATTGACACACATTCATACACCATGGCCAATTTAGTTGATCCAGTTTAGCTTTAGAGCATGATTGTGGGGGAAACCGGAGCACCCTTCATGCTGTGAGGTGACAGCCACTGTGTCCATAAGTGACATTTTTAGATACTATTTTGCAGATTTATAGTACAAATATGAACCTTCTAGGTACAAAAACAAACATTTTTAAAAGGTTTTGCACTTTTATTTCTGAGAGTGAAATGGGTAAAGGAAAAACTTTCAATTTTACTACATAGTTGACATTGAAACGTATTCTTAGGTACTGTACTCTTCATTTCTTTTCCTCAAAGAACAGCAGAGGAAAAAGACAAACTGTTCTTCCAGACATATAGAGAGAGAGGCATGATGGGGGTTTCCCTGCAGCTGGGTAAACGGTGTTTGGAAGTGCATGCGGCTGGTCTGACTAAATTTGACTGTCAGTCTATATGGGGCTGCAGGTTTAGCCCTATCAGGGGACCCTCATACTGAGACATTTATCTGTGTGTGCTGCATTGACGGATCCCCCCCCCCCCCTCCTTCAAGCTAACGCAAACAGCGCTCTGACATGTTTAGACTGAGAGACAAAGTGCAGGTCTGTGGCAGGACCGCTGCTGTCTCCCACGTGGCATGGACTTTCTCTCAGGCCAGGGCAAATTTGATTATGGGATATTTAAGCATGATGGAAAATGGGAAACAAGCAGTTCTTCTTGTTCCTTTTTTTGAATATTTTTGGTAAGTCTACACCTCAACCACCCACCTCACGACCCCCTCCCCCCGATGCCCTCGACGTCCGTCTGCCTTCATAGACATTCATTTCAGAAGGAAAAGTGACTTTGGAGAGGTACGAGCAATGACATCATGAGCTGAAACGTTTGGAAAAAGAGAGGTAGTGGAACGGCGCGGCGCTGATAGCTGCTTTGCAGAACAACCGTTTCTCTGGAACTCTGTGGCAATGAGACAAACCATGATGATTGCTCCTGACCTGTCGAGCTCGCTCTGTCTCGCCTCTACCAAATTAGCCAATTCATCATTGCCATGCGCGCAAAAGAAACGTCTGTCATTAATTGCGAAATGTGTGTGTTTGTCATTCGCCAATCTGTGTTTTGGAGTCTGGGCCAGGCAGGCGAATTACTCCTCGATCCGAAATGATGGATGGCAACACTGATATTTGGCAGTCGGATTATGATGAGAGAATTACCGCAATGGACTCTTAGGGTGAAAATAGTCTATTTTTTCATCTGAGATTTTGGGGAGATGTAGTTAGGATGTCACAGATGTCTAAGCGCGTATTCTGCGCCATTTACTGAGAGCATAAAAACTCACAGCCAGCAGCCATTAGAAATCTGGTGTCACTGTGACCCTGTGAAGAGAAGCAATCAGTGTGAAACACACACACACACACACACAAACAAAAATGTTCAGTTCGAAAGTTAGAATGAACTTTATTTGGAAAACTCAAAGTTTGAACATGGAAAATAAGTGCTGAAATGCACATAAGTAATGTTAAGAGCTGGCCTGTTTTTCAAAACATTTTAAAAACATTATTGGAATTAAATATCTTAAAGGGGATTCATCAAATGAATTAAAGATTTTTTTTTTTATCCATTTTGAACCAGATTGATATTAATTTCCATATATATTGCAATGCTCTCTTGCTGATCCAACCATGAAATATATGTAATTTGATCTTGAAAATGTAAACTTAAGAAATTTAGAATGAGTCATTTATTTTTCCTGTAAGACGTTTTCTTAAAACAAGGAAAATTAATACAGACAGACAGACAGACCAACAGACAGACAAACCAACTGACAGACAGACAGACCAACTGACAGACAGACAGACAGACAGACAGACCAACAGACAGACAGACCAGCAGACAGACAGACAGACCAACAGACAGACAGATAGACAGAGACCAACTGACAGACAGACAGACCGACAAACAGACCGACAGATAGACCAGCAGACAGACAGACAGACAGACAGACAGACAGACCAACAGACAGACAAACAGACAGACAGATCAACAGACAGAGACAGATCAACAGACAGAGAGACAGACAGACCAACAGACAGAAAGACACACACAGACAGACAGACAGACAGACCAAACAGACCGACAGACAGACAAACCGACCAATAGACAGACCAACAGAAAGACAGACAGACCAACAGAAAGACAGACAGACAGACAGACAGAAAGATAGATAGATATATTTATTTGTTTGTTTTTTACATTTGAATATGGCTTCCCTTGTTTACATATCGTAGAATGTAGAATTCAAAATATTCAAATAGCCATTTTTACTTACCAAGTAATTGAAAGGCTAATTTTACTACTGTTCACATATATTTTATTCTAGCCAAAATAAAAAACAATACTTTCTCCAGAAGAAAAAATATTATCAGACATACTGTGAACATTTGCTTGCTCTGTTAAACCTCATTTGGGAAATATTTGAAAAAAAGGGGAGGGGGGGCTAATAATTCTTACTTTAACTGTATCTATCACTGGCATTGTTATGTTGGGGCTTGTGTGCTGAAAAGTTTGGGAACCCCTGTCATATATCATGTGCATTAATCACAGCATGGCTATTACATTAAGATGCCAACTGTGTTTTTAAAAAAGCCTAAATTAAAAGATGGCCAAATGAGAACTTTTCTGTCATAAACTATAGTAAAACAACTTATCAAAAAGATTTTTAAAATGAAACCCTGCGAACAGATTATGTACAGGAGTGGAGGAAAGAGAGCTCTATAATTAGCTGTCAGTCAGCGCCCACTTTTTTTATCCTGATCATTGCGTCTTGTGATTGTGTGCAGTGTAAATACAGGCATCGGAGTCACTTTTAAAAGATGATGTAAGCAGGTCTTCAAAAAAAATCGGACAGTCAGAAAAGTGTAAATGATCATCAAGATCTGCAGTGTAAATGCAGACATGCTTAATGACAGTAGCAAAAACAATGGCGATGTGTAAACCTTAATGACCTGTGCTTTTCGTCTGCAGGTCGGAGCTGACGGAGGAAGAACAGCCTCAGAGACACACTCTCACTGCCTCTAAACTGGAGGAGGAGGAAGAGGAGATGGAGGGCGATGATGAAGACGAGGAAGGCTCATTGACAGAGAAGTCGCAGGATGAAACAGCCTCTCCCGCCACTATGGTGCAGGGCACTTACGACGAGGATGAGGAGCCCACCCCTCTGCCTATGTCTTATGAACACACGCGCAGGTCAGCAGAACATTCAGTAAAACACTCAGACTTAAATCAACACTCAGCTGTCTTACAAGCTAGATGGACATCATTATAGACATGCCTTTCTGTTTTTCTGAAAGTGGAGATTTTTGTCAGCGTTATGACGCTCTAGTAACATAACTTGCACCACTTAGACTAATATTGTGCTCTTATTTAGCTTGGAGGAAATGCACAGAATTATTCACAATAGGAACCGTGTAAGAAGTCTTTTAAACTCGCAAACATATTATCACAATCTGTCAAATACAATTAATGTTTGGATTTAAAGCAGCCGTTACTCATACTTTGTGATCCTTCAGAAATAATTCTAATATGATGATTATGATGAGCCCCTATTACACATTAAAAAGAGTCATATTTCGGTTTTATGGGTCTCCAACAACATACTGATATGCATGCATAATCAAAAAACACTTTAATGGTCTTATAATATGACTTTATTTTTACCTAATTATCCCAGCAAATCCCATATGAATCATTCAGAGATTCATTTGTTCTCAAACCCCTCCTTAGTGCGAAGCTAATCTGCGCTGATTGGACTGATGACAGCCTGTTGCGATTGGTCGACAGCGTTCAGCACAAGACAGAGTAAAATGCCCAGCGCGGTTTATCAAGCCCCCAGGTCGTCAACATTTGTATAGGATCTGATCACAGCGGACGCCCAAAACACGCTTCATAGTAAGCTTACTAACACCCAGAGATGTATAGTAATGAAGTAGAACTACTTCACTACTGTACTTAAGTACTAAAAGGTTGTATTTGTACTCTACTGGAGTATTGTTTTTTTTCTCCTACTTCTACTTTTACTTCAGTACATATTTTCGATGAGCTTAATACTTTTACTCCAGTAGATTTCTTATGTGTTGCATAGTTACTCGTTACAATTATAAAAATGTTACGAATCAATCATTCATTGATCAGACGATCAAAGAAGACAGTGCTGCCTGAGAGCACTTTAGTTTAAAGTGCATTGAGAGCTCTTTAGTTTGTTTAGACATGGAAAACCCACAAATTCCACCTTCAACTCCTTCACTTTCAACTGTTCGTGGCGATGAGGAAAAAGACCACCCGTGACCCTATTTAGAACCAATGTTTGCATTTGTCAGAGTGAAAGACAGTTCATATAGAATAAAGTGCATACTCTACCGTCGGATTTGAAGAAACATGTCAAGTTAAAGGTAATATAATACACAAAACAGCAGTTTGAGCTATCCATAGGAGCTAGATAAGTTACCTACCGTTAGCTACCCGCGGTTTATATCATGCTGCAATGTTCACATAACGTTAACTGTCTATCCTAAAGGCTGTCAAGCTAAATGGTGTTTTTGACCCATCATATATTTATTTATTTATTTATATTATAAATCGTAAACCATGGTTCTTTTTTGCTCTGCTTAATCCTTTGCCCTAAAAAAGATATTTAAAATAAACAAAACAATGTCTTTTGACAGCTTTTTTAAAAATAACTACATAACGCAATACTTGTACTTTTACTTTCAGTACTTGAGTAGTAAATTTTTAAATAAAATACTTGCAATACTTAAGTACAAAAAAATGTTGAATACTTCAGTACTTCCACTCAAGTATTGTGCTTAAAGAGCACTTCCAACTTCTACTCAAGTCACTTTTTTGATAGAGCACTTGTACTTTTACTTAAGTCTGGGTCTCTAGTACTTTGTACATCTCTGCTAACACCACAGTAAACAGTACCCGGTTCTCAACAGTGTTATTCAGACACCTCACCCCCGAAAGCAGTGCAGTTAGACACCAGCATATCTTAACTATGATACACATTCAGTATTAATCCACACAGCAGCAAAAGCTAAACTATTCTGAACCTTGACCAATGCACATGTGTAGGATCAGCTAACAGTGGCCATACAACGACAAATGGCAGTGGAACAAGCTCACAAACGCATTTAAATATGTAAACAAATCAGCACGGGTCGCGTTTTCCACGTGGCATTAGACGTGATATGAGAATATAAAGAGTAACCTGATACAGTACAAGCGGTTACAAGTAACAAAGCATGTAGATCATTTCTATTTGCAATCATTGCTGTGGCACCTCTTGCGTGAAGTGTTATAAATTCTCAGGCCTTACCTGTACTCTGCTTTGCCCAACGATCACATCCCCAGCTGGTGGGTTGTAGTGCTCCTTCTCTGTCCTCTGACAAGCTATCTCTGCGGGCTCCCATCGCGCTCATTCTGAGAAACTAAACCATGAGCTGTGTTCCTGTCCAGCTCTGTCAAAGCCTCATACATCAGTAGTCTTTTCTGATCCTTCCTTTAACAAACGGCTGATGAATCGCCCATTGTAAGTGTGCTGATTTCTGAACCACTCCTTTCCCTTGCACTTCCAATATTATCCAGGTAAGCACAGCGTCTGTGCGCGCAACCATTATGTTTCGTATCCATGTCACGCTGAAACGGCTCGTTATTAGGACGATTCATTTAAACCACTTTGAGTCGACTCTTTTAATCAATAGTTTTAAAAACTGTCCACTTTTAGATTTAAGCGTTAGCTGGATATTTCACTTCACTTAGAGCTGTGTTACACATTACATGGAAGGTCATTTTCAAAAACCCATAATAGGGGCTCTTTAAGGCACATTTTATTCAATAAGGATCAATTCAATTAAAAGTGCTATAAGTGATCTGTCACAATGCTAACCGGTTAGCATAAATCTCTGAAACACAGTTCCTCCCCTGCCATCCAAAGCCTCTTGAAATACGAGAGTGCGCATCTTAAAGATGCCAGCAGTGACTAGTGCTTGCAGGCGGCTTAGGGTAATTAGGCAAGTTATTGTAAAACCATGTTTGTTCTGTAGACTATCGAAAATATATATAGCTTTAGGGGCTAATCGTTTTGACCTTATAATGGTTCCTAAAAAATTTAAAACTGCTTTCATTCTATCCGAAATAAAGCAAATAAGACTTTCTCCAGAAGAAAAAATATTATCAGACATACTGTGAAAATTTCCTTGCTCTGTTAAACATCATTTGAGAAATATTTTAAAAAAGAAATAAAATTCAATGGGGGGGCTAATAATTCTGACTTCAACTGTATATATATATATATATATATATATATATATATATATATATATATATATATATATATATATATATATATTACTATATAATTAGTAATAAGATACTGTACTATAATAATAATTGTTACAATAATTCTTTTAGAATTGAATACCAACACTATTCTAAATGGTCATATTTAAATTATGCAAACATATTCTCATTGTGCTTAGGAGGTCTCAAGTTCTGGCTCATGAACCTCACTCGTTTTAAAAAAGACACAAACTCCAAAAATGTATTCATTCTTTATACCACACAAGCACATGCTGTTTACCAAGAGCAAAGATTGTGACTTATTAAATCTTATGAAACTGCACTTTTAGAATGCGGAAAGGTTTGAGTTTTGGTTGAGTGTTCATTTAAGAGCATCAGAAAACAGAGTACAGTAATATACAGTATGCATTTACACAAGCATCATTATCAGGCTACAGAAGAACATCAACATAACATGTAAACATTGTTGAATAGATTGTACTGTATGTTGTTGATTCCCATCGTGTTTGCCCCTGTGATGCCTCATTGTCTGTCAGTTCACTCACAACCAACTAACACTAACTAATCAGCTAAAGTCATCTGTCAGTACTGTACGTGTGCCTGCTAAAAATGGGGAAAAAAACTGTTTACCTGCACCCATGCAGTTTTTAAAGCATCCAGTCGTGTTGCGTTTTCATTCACTCCTTCACTGCTTTTCATCTCATCCCATCCCTGCCCTCAACATCTGTTTCAAAGATCCATATTTTATGTGAAACGACAGAAAGCAAGACTTACTGTATCTCATTTAACTCTGCATGGACAGAGAGATACACATTGAAACCATTTGTTTTGTGCTTTCATCTGCTAGTTTGATTTTAATTTTGATGTCCCGTCACCATCTCTTCCACTGCATGCTTCTCCAATGCATTCAGTTGGGAGTATTTAGATCTAACCGAGGGTCCCCTCTCTTTAAAACCCTTGGCCTCCCCCCCTCCCCTTCCCGGTACAGGTGTATTGAGGAGGATGCAGGCCTGTTAGATCTGGAAGCTCTGCCTGGTTTCCCCAAAGGCCTGGAATTCCATAAGGCCGCCGAGGAGCCGTATGACATTAAAGACATTTTTAGCCCCTCGGTAGAGTCGGAGGCGCTGAAAGAAACACTTTTCAGGCAGGCTAAAACCCAGGTATGTGACCGTACCTGCTCCAGACCACAAGAGAAGGACAGAGAGTTATACATGAATATGGACAGAGTTCATTTTAGTTTTGCTTTTACACCATTTTGTCAGGATTTCCCAGCCAGAGTTTTGAGAGTTCCACACAATCAATTTGTGTTGGGACAATATGAAGGAATAAAGCTAACTTATTAGTACAAATTTAGGTGCATTGAGCATGAAACAATTAAGTTGTCCCCCCCAAAAAAGAACTGTGTTGTTTCAGCCAATTTAAGTAGGTAGTTTGAACAAAGCCAGCAGGCACACAACAGCATAAGATGTTAATATTAAGATAGATTTAGGACATCAGGTGACCAAAATTCAGTGTCTATGGACAACGTTATTTTGATGTCCAATAACTACACGTTGATTTTAGGTTGTGTTAGAAAGGGACCAAAATCCAACATTGAGCCAACATCTTAAACCAACGTCATATTGACGTCAAATACTGGCATTTATTCATCAGGTATGGCAACCAAAATCCAACGTCTGATAGACGTCATATTTGTAACGTCCACACATCAAGCTGTAACATCATTAGATGTTGATATTTGGTTGATTTTAGGTTGGACATTGGCGTCAGCCTAACATTGGGTTCTGACGTCAACCCTATTTTCATTTCCAAACAAAATGCAACAACCCCATGGCGTTGGGGTATAACATCAATCTGCCGTTATATTGATGTCCTGTGCCTGCTGGGAAAAGCAAATCAAATTTTTTGAGTGTGTATACACACACACACACACGCATTCGTAATTTACTGTAAAATTGAGAGTCGTTTTGGTTTAACTTATAAGGTTGGGAATTCCTGCAAAAATATATGCAGCAAAACTATACAGTTGAAGACTAAATTATTAGCCCTCTGTGAAATTTGTGTTATTTTTTTAAATATTGTTCAAGTTATATTTAACAGAGAGATAGCATAATTGTTTTAATAACTCATTTCTTTTGTTTTTGCCATGACAGCACATTACAATTTTCTAGCTATCTTGCAAGATACTAGTAGTGAGCTTAAAGTGCAATTTAATGACTTACTGTAACTACAGTAGTCAGCATTTGAAGTGGATCATCACCTTTCACCAAAGTTGTCCTTAAACTATTAAACAGCTCCCGTTCTTGTCCTAGGACAATTTTGGAAAACATTTTTTAATTCACTTCGAATGTTGACTACAGTAGGTTAACTAGGCAAGTCATTGGACTACAGTGGTTTGTTATGAAGACAATCAGGTAAAAATAAAAATATTATTAATAATATTAACCTTAGCATTTTTTTTTACTCTAGCCAAAATAAAAGAAATATAAAAATTTTTCCAGAAGAAAAATATAAAAGGAAATATTATGAGGTTCCCGTGCTCTGTTAAACTTCACATGGGAAACATTTGAAAACGTAATAGGACAAAACGTAATTTGTCTTCAACTGTACAACACACAACTTTTGAGCTAGCTAATCATTGTCATTTTTTTTTTGTTTTATGAGTAAAATTTTCAACGTCCAACACAATGTACAACAATATTAGGTGAATGACATTAACATAACTAACACTAAGCTTTCTGTGTCATTTCCTCGTATATCAATCTTTAGATTGTCTTTTGGTTTTGACATTTCATGTGAAGTTGTTACGTGTCATTTGTGTGTGATTCCAGTCAATTCAGGAAGCGTGATTAAATTCACAGGAAGCGTGGAGTGTTTTGACTCCACACCTTTATTACATTAGTTAAATTAAAGTGACATTATTATTAATTAAAGGTGTTTACACTTGGCAGGTTCAGTTCTAATAAATTCATTCCAAATCTTTGTGTGAGCCAATCAAATGGATCAAAAACGCTGAAATATGAATGCAACACCAACCATAGACATAAAAAAAAATTGTGTGTGTGTGTGTTTTTGTATTAATAGTGGTTTGATTTTAAAAGTGACAATATAAACGTTAAACGAAACCTGGTTAAATGTTTAGTACTAGGGTAAACCTGTGGTTTAATTTAAAACAAACCTGCACTGCAAAAAAAGGCTTTTAATCAAGAAGTATTTTTTAGACAAGTACAAGGATATTGTCAAAATTTTAAAAGCATTATTTTGCTTCCCTCCATTTGCAGATTTAATTTTGATGTATAATTTTTGAAAACGACAATATTTTACTCTTGTCTAAACAAAAGTTTCTCGATCCAACAATGTTTAGATATTTGTAATAGATATTTGTGTTTACAGTACACTGTAAAAATAATTATGACAAATAATTTCATGTTGCTTTAACAAATAATTACAATACTGTAACAGTTGTAATCTCTGTTTTGGAACAAAAGCGAATACTTTTACAGTGTGAAAATGCCTTTACTTTTATTTATTTATTTTCATTTTAAAATTCCAGACCAGAAGAAGTCAAAAAACTAAATTTCAAGTGTGAACACACCCTGATAGATTTATAGTTTGATATATTGTAATGTCCCCCCCCCCCCCCCCCCCCCCCCACAAAAGTGGTATTCAACGACCCTTACCTTTTTTTTTTTTCCTTTTTATTTGTTTTATTTTATTAACCCTTTAACAGGCATCGTAACCACCTGGTTGACCTTTTATCTATTATTATTAAAATTTCTTATTACTATTTTTCAGAGTTGTGCAAGCATATTACTCAATACAACATGTGGGCCAAAAATATATTTTCAAGGAGTGCACCTTAAAGGGTTAATAGACACTTTTAAGTATTTACTTAGCAGCTGAATACAACTGCATGTGCATTTTGAACAACAAGCAGTGGCGTTAATAATGAATCTATTAATGAATTGTACATATTTATGAATAAAGTATGTGCAAACTTTTGAAATGCCAACGCAATCTCACGACAATTTATAACTTTTTTTATTTAGTGGCTCATTAAATTGGTACGGGGTTTGGGACACAACTCTAAAATCTATGTTTTTGTACTAATAAAATCGTATGAAGTTGTAAAAATTAGCCACTTTTCTGACTATCAAAAATCAAGCTTCCTCATGAGATCAGGCTGCAAATGCACAAAGATGATGTTTTGGTGCTTTGCATATGAGCAATTCCATGCAAATGTCAACCTCACAAAAAAAATGAAGTTTTCACCAAAACATTGACAACGTTTCTACATTTTTTTGTGTAAGTAAGTACTTTAAACTACTCAAAAATGTCTTGGTCAATGTTTTCAAACTCTTATATTTGATTTACCAAAGTCACACAAGTGCCAATTTTACATCTGTCACATGCATAACGGAGAGCTGTCATACCAATAGCTGTCATACCATCTATAACCAAGCTTTTCCCTCTTAAATGCAAAAAACAAATCAAATTAATCATTTTTGTTCAATAGTGAGCAACTTCTTTTAATTAGCATTATTTTCTTTTGGGTTGTGCCAGCCTGATCTCACGAGGAAACATAAGTATTTTACGTTTTGTCAGTTTAGTGGCTAATTCGTACGAATTCGTATGAGTTCAGTCTTACGAAAATGTAAGATTTTAAAAAGGAGGCGTGGCACCTAACCCCACCCCTAACTGTCATTGGGTGATGAGCAATTTGTACAAAGTTGTACGAATTTAGATCGTATGAATTCATACGAATTAGCCACTAAATCAAAAAGTTACGAATTGCAGTGAGATTGCGTTGGTTGTGCAGTTTAATTCACAAAATTTCTACAAAGTATGTTGTAGACTGTAAACTCGCTAACTGTTTTAGTCACATCCATAACGCATGTTTATTTCCCTCATTTAAGATCTAAAAAAAACGTTTACAGATTGATATTTTTCTGATCTCAGAACTCTCTGGTTAGTTGTTTTAGAAAATATAAAGATGCTTGAATATAATGTTTTACTTATACTTTCTCTGTCAATTCAATGTCACATGCATAACGCAGGAACTGCTCCCATCTTCTCTACGCAGGCTTATGCAATGATGCTCTCTCTGTCTGAGAACACCAATCTGCATTCATCCTCCCAGAACTCCTTGGACGCCTGGCTCAACATGGGAGGAGGGCCGTCGGAGGCGAGCTCCTTTCACCCCCTCAACAACATCTGAGCACACGGGACAGAGGGAGAAGGAGGAGGAGGAGTTACAGACCAACACGAAGATGCGTCAAAAAAGAGATGATCCACCACTATGTGTGAACAGAGGAGAACGTACTGTTGAATGCGACAGACACAGGAACCAATCAATCGGGAGAGATTCAAAACACCAAATCATCCAATCCCAGCCATACAGCATCTTTATCCATCTGCAGCTACTACAGCTGAGAGCTCCAATGCATCTGACTCCAAAAACCACCTCATTTTCAATGATGTGCATTTCACAGAGACTGCTCTCTTTTTGTTTTGTTTTCGTAACGTTCTCAGAGAAGCCCGGTTGTGAGTGGACTGATGTGTTTGTTCAACTTAAGCGTTTCTATACAGCATTCCATTCTCGAGTTGATTTTATCACTAGGGTTTCCTTTACGCTAACTCCCAACCCAAGTCTTACAGTAGATCAGCATTGGCACTTACTGTACGTTTATCCCACATCTAGCATGTTAACTATTCCGCCCTGCAGTTTGCAAGCCACTCGAAACGTTTATGCTGGATTTTGTTTTGTTTCTATCTGAGTCTACACAGGATAAATCACGCAGCACGGTTGTTTCATGTGTATAGCATCATTGTAATTATTGTTGTTATGGTATTAAGTATTTTAGCTGTATACAGGCCTTTAGTCCTAACAGAAACGTTTTTTTGAAGAGTTAAATTATTCTCCAAGTGGGGCAATTGGAAAATCTTTTCTTCTTCTTCTTGTTGGATTTAGTAAGATTTTGTTTTTCGGTAAGCAGTATTGTTTCTTTTTTGAGCACATCTGTGCTTAAATGTTAATATAAATCTTTAGTGAAGGACCAAATTTGTACAATATTGTTGTATGATGTACAAACTAAGTTAACAGTCGGTAGCAGAGAGTGTTGTGTGCCAAATAACCCCCTTTTTCTTTGACAATCATTTCGTTTTTTCCGAGTGGTCGCCTCCACTGTTGGTAGTTTTTTTTTTCCTTTTGTTTGGTTTCCTCTGTTGTTGCTACTTACATTGATGAGTGTTTGTCTTTTATTTATTTTGATTTCGTTTTTGATTCATGAAAAAAAATGAAGAAAAAAATGTGTTACCCACTCTTTTGAAGGATTGAAATTACTGCAAGATCACAGAAAAAAATAATTCAGAATTGTTTAAACTCTTCCTCCTGGAGAAAGTTGCCAAAATCTGAATTACAGAAGAACGTGTTTCATTTTTTGAGCACATAAATGGTGAAGTCTGGTTCATGATGCGTCTGTTCAACCATTTAGAAATGTAGGCACTGCGTGATTCAAATAAATAAATACATACAACATCTTAAACTATCAGGTGACTAAAATAGATGGGCATTATATGTTGATATTTTTACACATTTTATCACTCTTTACAAAGTCTTGAAATCACATTTGTTTTCTAAATCCCATTGGAAGCTTCATCACCTCGTCCTAAATAACATATCAAGTTCTCAACTATTCGAATGCTCAGTGTTGCTTTTGTAATACAAATGTAAAAAGCAATTAGTTGACTTTACTTAACAAAAGTGAGTAAACTGTTGCCTTAAAATTCCCATTAGGCACAGGACGTCAACGAGACGGAGATTGACGTTGTACCCCAACATCGTGGGATGTTGCATTTTGTTTAGAAATAAAAATCGGTTTGACGTCAGAACCCAACGACAGGTTGACATCAAAGTCCAAAGTCGGACAGATGTTACATTTTGGTTACTTTCCAACGCAACCTAAAAACAGCTAAATATCAATGTCGAATGATGTTACAGCTTGACGTTGTGTGGACATTACCAATATGACGTCTATAAAACGTTGGATTTTGGTTGCCCTATCTGACCAATTAATATTTGTATTTGACGTCAATATGACGTTGGTTTAAAATGTTGCGTCAATTGGATTTTGTTTTTTTTCCAACACAACCTAAAATCAACAAAATATTAACGTTATTTGACATCGTTATTGGACATCAAAATAACGTTTTCCTTAGACGCTAGTTAGACATTGAATTTTGGTCACCTGACGTCACAACCTAAATCAAACCTAATAATAACGTCTTATGATGTTGTGTGTCTGCTGCACTGTAAAAAAAACTTAATTTTACTAGTTTATTTACGTCATCTGGGGAAGAAAAAGAAGTAAAATAACAGCTGTTAAATTACAGAAATTTACTGTAAAATAACAGAGGTTGAATTACAGAAATTTATCAGAAATTTAAGTAAATTTCTGTAATTTAACGGCCATTATTTTACGGTTTTTTCCGGCACCCTAGCATGCCGGAAATAAACTGTAAAATTACGATTTTTTTTTACAGTGTGGGTTATTAGGCAAATAAACTTAACTCAACAGTTCCAACTAAAAGTGTTACTCGCTTTAAGTAAAGCAAACGTGTCACTTTTAAGACAAAATGTTTACTCTCATTTTTAAGAAACGAATGGCTTTTTATAGTGGATTGCGATCAAACGGAGAGCGGCGACGCTTAACGTTTACAAGAGATTTCTGAAAGATGCCCGAATACACACGTGAGTCCTTCTTCAGCTCTGAACTGTGAAGCCAGCGAATGAATCGTAAAGCTGAATGCATATCATGAATGTGTAGAGTAGATTTAATATGTAAGTTACCTTTTCTTGATTGAATGTCAGGAATCCGTATCTTTGCTTTACTCTTCTTGCTTTTTTTAGGATTTTTAAAGACTCGTCGTTATCTGAATTCAGCACTTAAAACACACACTGGTTTTGGTGGTTTATGAGGACTCTCCATTGGCGTAATGTATTTTATACTGTAAAAACTACTATAAAAAATGAAATGGCCTCATCCTAACCGTAACCTCAACCCTAACAAGTACAAAGTAAAAAAAAAAACTGCACTGCAGAAAATTAATTATTTTCTTAATTATTATTATTTTTGTCTTGATTTAAATCCAAATATCTCAAAATTCGTAAATCAAGAAGCATTTTCTATATCAGTGTTACCCAACACTGTTCCCGAAGGCACACCAACAGTACATATTTTAGATGTCTCCCTTATCTGAACCATTCATGTCAGGTTTTGGGCTCTCTTCTAATGTTCTGATGAGTTGATTCAGGTGTGTCTGAATAGGGAGAGCTTGAAAATGTGTACTGTTGGTGTGCCTTCAGGAACAGGGTTGGGAAATACGGTTCTAGACAAGCAAAATAACATTGTGAATATTTCAAAATATTGAAAAAGAAGATCATTTTGCTTGTTTTAATTAAAAAAACTCATTATTTCTGAAAACAAGACAATATTTTTTATTTGTCTTGAAAATGTGTATGAATTTTTAGATGTTTAGACTTGAAAGAAGACAAAAACTCAAAGTATTTATTTTATTACATATATTATGACTTATGAATTAAGATTATGAAGTATGACTTTAACACTTTTGAATTACACGTCCTCACAAAACCACCTTATCAATATAATACCTGCATTATACCATGTAAATTACAAATTTATCCTCATAAACCACTAAAATCAGCACACACACACATCTGCATAGTTCATCCTTTCCTTTTCATCTAAACTTCTACCTTAGTACCGATTTTAATGGAATTTTTCCAAGCAGGGCTGGTTTTAACAAGCACTTTAACTCATGGGTCATACAGGCATTTTTTTATAACCAGATGCTTTGAAAATAAAACCGCATATGATACTCAAGCGCTGATAGAAGAGCTTTGAACATTATCTGCAAACACAAACCAAACAAGCTGGATTTGACTGGCCGGTCACAGGGAATCTGCTTGATAACACGCCGTGTAAAAAAAAAAAGAATCTTACAGTTTCATACTGTATCTCTTTACTATATTATTTACTCAACGCCTGTGTGATGCATAGGATTGCTGGAGATGTAATGGAATTATGAGTATGGAGAATTCATGTCACATACTACTGTACTTAGCAAGCGCTGTCGGTGAAGAAATTGACCCACACTGTTAAAATCATTTATAAAATATGGTCAAAAAGAACAATGAAAATGCCCACTGTTACATTGCAAACAAACGTATCATTTCAAAAACCATCGATCATGTGGTTTCTGTCTATTAAAAACAAAAAAAAAATGTGTATAGTATTTCGAAAATGGAAAAAAAATGACATTGACATGTCTGAAAATTCATGGGTTTGAAAATAGATGGTGCTTGTTTCATTTGGATATGAGTTGTATATTGCTTCTGTTATGTTTATTAAAAAAATATTGTGCATGACTTGTGTTTTAGAGGTCATAATGGTGTCCATTTGTGAAATGTGTATCTTAAATTAAAAAGGAGAAAAAAGAAAAAAAAAAAAACAATGAATTTGTAGATGCACTTATTGTACATGTGGTTAGGTTAGTAGGTTTGACTTTTAAGTCCTGTTTACTGCCTTAAATACTATGGGCAGATGGTTATTGAACTGAACAATATGCTTGTGGGAGAGAAATAAATGACAAAAATTTAAGGATTGTAGAATAATACTGAAAATTCTGAATTTTTTTTTTTTTTTGATGCTTGTGATTACTGAAGATGTACTTTAGAGCAATTTCATGGAAAAAGACATGATTCTGATGTTAATTCTGTAGAATAGATATGTATACCAAATGTAATCTTTCCAATGCTATGAAGAATTTATACATGAAATTGATATGCAATAAAAACCTGTGTGCTTTTTATATGAACGCTGTATGTTGTTTTATTAAGGATTCAGACTGAATGATTGCACTCAACTGGCATGTGTTATGATCATACACTGTAAAACCCAATAATTTAAGGTAACACAAACCATTTAAG
Organism: Danio tinwini; assembly: GCA_903798205.1. Lineage (NCBI taxonomy): Eukaryota > Metazoa > Chordata > Actinopteri > Cypriniformes > Danionidae > Danio > Danio tinwini. Next base: position 890,339 of record CAIGQZ010032926.1, on the reverse strand, counting down.
TCCAAAAACGAATCCTAATGAGTGCTGTGAACTTAATCCATTTGAGTAAATGAAGCAATTTGAGCACAGTAAAACCCAATAAATGTTGAGAACTCAAACTAACTGAGTACTGTAAAACTCAAGGCAACTCAAACCGTCTGAGGAAACCGATTGCTACAAACCATTTGAGTAAAAAAAAAAAACTAATCTGTATGAGTACTGTCAACTTACTCCATTTAAGTTGAAGTAATGAGGTATTTAATTAACCCATTACTTTCAAAACTCTTCAAATAAGTAGAATTAACCTTTAGTCAATTTTGAGTTAACTACACTCATTTCATTTGATAACGTTGACTTGGGTTTTACAGTGTATTATTATTATTATTATTATCATTAATAGGCCTAAATAATAATAGACTATACATATTGGATTTAGTACACTGAAAAAACTGATTCATTGGATTTACTCAACGTTTTTAAGGTGAGTTGTTGCAAACAATTTATTTGGGTTGAATTTAATCGAACAAATTAAGTTGAACACTACTACTTTTAATTTGTTTGTTTAAATTCAGCCCATATCAATTGCTTGCATATTAAAGAAGTATAATATTATGATTATGATACACACTTTTAACTTCATTCTTTCATTTTCCTTCAGCTTAGTCTTTACTTCAGAGGTATGAAGTAAAGTAAAAGGAACCGCCAACTATCCCAGCATATGTTTTACACAGCGGATGCCCTTCCAGCTACAACCCAGTACTGGGAAACACCCATACACACTCATTCACACATATACACTACGGCTAATTTATTTCATCCAATTCACCTATAGTACATGCTGTGGACCGTGGGGGGAACCGGAGCACCCTGAGGAAACCCACGACAACACTGGGAGAACATGCAAACTACACACAGACATGCCAACTGACCCAGCCGGGACTCGAACCAGCGACCTTCTTGCTGTGAGGTGACAGTGCTAACCACTGAGCCACCGTGTCACCCATTATTAATATTATTAAGCCTAAATAATAATAATATAGACTATAAATATTGGATTTTGCAATGCATATAACAGCAACAACATGATATAAGGAGTTGTTTCCAATGTGGGGATTTTAACTGAAAATCATGAACAAAGATGAGACATTTTTCCTGATCTTGTGTATCAAAGAAGTATAATATTACAATTATGATACGCACTTTTAATTTCAAGAAAAAAAATAATGATATAAAAAATGATTTGGAGATGTTTCTGAGATTCTTCTTGTTGGCACCAAATCTACACTCTCTAAATCTGACTCCATCTCACTTACTATAGATGGCACTTCAGTCTCCCCCTCTCCTCAGGTTAAGAGTTTGGGTGTCATCCTTGACAGCTCTCTCTCTTTCCAGTCCCATATTAATAATATTACCAAGTCTGCATATTTTCATCTTCGTAATATAAACCGTCTCCGCTCCTCTCTCACCGCTCACTCCACCTCTATTCTCGTACACAGCCTTGTCACTTCACGCATTGATTACTGCAATTCTCTCCTTTACGGTCTTCCACAGAAATCCCTCCATAAGCTTCAACTGGTCCAGAACTCAGCTGCCCGCATCATCACCAAAACTCCTTTTCACCATATCACCCCCATTTTACAAGATCTGCACTGGCTTCCAATCAAACCCAGAGTAGAATATAAAATCCTCCTGCATACATTCAAGGCCATCTATAACCTCTCACCTTCTTACTTGTCTGATCTTCTCCATATCACCACTCATTCCCGCTCTCTTAGATCCTCCTCCTCCATTCACCTCTCTGTTCCCTCATTGCCACAGCTTTATCAACCTGCAACCCAAGACTCACTGAAGCTAAGCAGAGCTGAGTACCTGGATGGGAGACCACATGGGAAAAGTTGGTTGCTGTTGGAAGTGGTGTTAGAAAAGCCAGCAGGGGGTGATCAACCAAGTTCTGTGTGAGTCCTAATGCCCCAGTATAGTGAAGGGGACACTATACTGTCAGTGGGCGCCTTCTTTCGAATGAGACATTAAACCGAGGTTCTGACTCTCTGTGGTCATTAAAAATCCCATGTAAAGTGTAGGGGTGTAACCTCGATGTCCTAACCAAATTCCCTTCATCAGCCTTTACCCATCATGACCTCTCAATCATTCCCCTCCACCGAATTGGCTCTATCGCTGTCCCCTCATGATTGTGAAGCACTTTGGGTGCTCATGATATGAATTTTGTTTCTAATATAACAAATGGGGGGGGGGGGGTTAACTTGTGTTGCAAATTATGTACAAAGATAAGACTTTTCTGATCTTTCTTGTGTATCAAAGATGTGTAACATTACAGGTATGATACAAACTTCTAATTTCAAGAAAAAATAATGATGTAAAATATGGAAATGTTTCTTATTAAAGTAACAGTGCCTTTCTTTTCTTTTTTTCATTCCTAACTCAATGCAACCTTGATGCACAACAAATTTAAGGTAAAATATAAGTTTTGAATGTGGACTAGAGCAGGTGTTCCTAAACATTTCTTCCCGCGACCCCAAAATAACAGTGTCAGTAGCTCACAACCCCCATTTTTCTCGAAGGTGGTTATAAATATTCAAACGTTGCACACACAACTATATGCATATATAAATGTGCATATTGACAACACAAAAATGAGACAGTCTAATAAAGGTTGCAAAGGTTGTCAGAAAGTTTAACCTGGCCCCATAAATTCAATCTGCTGACGCTATGGCTGTGGTTAATCTAAACACCAGGAGGCGCAATCCAATGGAAAAAAAATTTAAAGGCTGATGGACTTTCATTTGTTGTTGTTGTTTCTTTACCATAAATATTAACTATCTTCTGTGGGTTATAAATAAAATATGGTAATTCTAATAGTTTAATAAAAAAATTTTGAGTTTTGAAAATCACTAATCGACCCCTCGTCATTGTCCTGCGACCCCCACTTTGGGAACCACTGGACTACAGTTCAATATTTTTATATCCATCACATTTAATTACTTAAAAAGTCCATTTATGTCAGTCATGTTCCTTTGACATTTACCCACTGGTAATTTAATATTATTATTATTATTATTATTATTATACAGCAGGTAAAATAAGCATTGAACACATCACCATTTTTCTCAGAAAACATATTTCTAAAGATGCTGTTGACTTGTAATTTTTACCAGATGTTGGCAAACAAAACTAACCTAATTAGTTTACAAATGAAGGGATGCGTAATAAAATTACATGACACAGGGGGAAAAGTATTGAACACATGAAGAAAGGGAGATGTAGAAAGGCAATGAAAGCCCAGACAGCAGATGAAATCTCTCAGTAGTTCTTCAGCAACCCTCTGACCTTACTCAATGTAATTAATGTTCCCTGCTTCAGTCCAACATCTACATTAGCAGGATGATGATGATGATCATGAAACCAGGGTGGACATTTCAGCAAGACAATGATCCAAAACACAGCCAAGGAAACTCTCAAATGCTTTCAGAGAAAGAAAATCAAGCTGTGGAATGGCCTAGCCAATCACCTGAGTTGGCTCCAATAGAAAATACAAAATAAAGATCGCATTTGAAAGACAAGGCAAACAGAACCATCAAGATTTACTTGAAGTCTGTGTAAAACTCACACCTGAGCAATTCATGTGACTTCATTCTCCATATGAGAGGCGTCTTTAAGCTGCCATCACCAAAAAAGCCTTTAATATTAAAAAATATTTCAGTAGTTCAGGACTTTCTCCTTGTGTCATTTCATTGTTATTACACGCAACTCATTTTTCAGATTGTTTTGTTTTGTTTTATTTTTATGTTTGAATTGTTTAGGTTTTTACCAAAATCTGGTTCAATTCAATGTCAACAGCTCCTTTAGAAATATTGTTCAAAGGAAAAAAACTAATAATGATGTTGTGGTTTTGCTTTTGAGTGTTTTTTTCCATCAGAATTTGACACATATATTGAAATGCCCTCTATAACAATGTAGTAAAAGAAGCACAAAATATTAGTGAAAATACTAGAAAATTCATTCATTCATTTTCTGCTTAGTCTCTTTATTAATCTGGGGTCGCCACTGCGGAATGAACCGGCAACTTATCCAGTATATGTTTTACACAGCGGATGCCCTTCCACAACCCTAATTGCAGTATTTCCTACATTTGTCTTAAAAATATCGGTAATACTTCACAATAAAGTTCCCTTTTGTTAGTTTACTAACATGAACCAACAAAGAAGAACAACACATTTATTACAGTATTTATTCACGTTTGTTTACATTGGTGAGCTTCTTTACTGGCATACTTCATTGAGGCCAATCAGGTCGGAAAAACAGTTTCAGCTAGTTGTTCCCAAATCATAATTACAATCTAAAGGTGACAGGGCTTTTCCTGTCACAGCCTCGTCTGTGGAATGGTCTGCCTTTACACATTAAGTCATGCTCTTCCCTTAGTGTTTTTAAGTCTCTTTTTTTTTTTTAAATCACCTTCCGTCTCTTGCTTTTTGATTGCAATTAATAAATTGTGATCTGTTGTACATATTTTGCTTATAAGTATAGATTTTGTATGCTGGTCGTGTTGTAGAGCACTTTGGTCAACATCTGTTGTTTTTAAATGCGCTCTAAAAATAAAGCAAATAAAACAAACGTTAGACAACAGTCGTTCATTGTCCGATCATTTTATATTCAGAGCATTATCTAAAGTTTATATATTATTGTTATTATTATTATTATTATTATTATTATTATTATTATTATTATTATATTAACTTACATTATGGAACAAAACATTAAACATAACACAAAATACGCGGTTTATAAATCCATTCTCTGTGATACTGCTCATTGTTTCGTCTAAATCCACTAGATGGCAGAATTTATCAGAGGAAAAAAATTCAGCACCGCATTCACTGTTAAAAATGCTGGGTTCCACTCAATTTCATGTTGTCCCAACACCAATCGATTTGAACTCAATTGTTTTTATTAACATAAGTGGATTGAACATAAAACAATTAAGTTGTCCTCCAAAAAATGATTGTGTTGCTTCAGCTCAATTTAAATAAGTAGTTTGAACAAGCAGGAAAAATTGCTTTTTTGAGTGTTATCTTTTGCCAAAGCTAGATTTCAGATATACTTTACAAACTTAAATATAACATTGTTGCATTAGGGGCGTGTTCAATAACTGCATCTAATATAAATGTACAATAGGCTATAATACATTTTCATTTAATTGAAAAGAAATTAAGCTTTTCAAAACATTATATACAGTCCATGCTTACGTAATTACTAAACATTTATTTTCATTTTAATCCGCGCCATATTAGGTCTATTCATGTGGGCTAATATAGGCTACTTCTTTATTTATTATCGTTTTATTTGTTTTAGTAATTTTAGCGCTAGCAACAAAAACATGTCAGTATTGTTTAGCTATTTTTTTTTCTTTCAAATGTTACATTAATATCTGAAGTCTGAAAATCATGGTATAAATTATGTCTAAATATCGTTCGTAAAAAGAAGAGAAACACAAGGAAGTGCTGTTTTTCTGCACAAGATGGCGCTTTACTCTTTCAATAATTTTCTTTCGGCTAGTCTCTTTATTCATCAGGGGTCGCCACAGCGGAATGAACCGCCAACTAGTCCTGCATATGTTTTGCAGCGGGTGCCCTTCCAGCTGCAACCCAGTACTGTCACACATCCATACACACTCGTCCACACACACATATACTACGGCCAATTTAGTCCGTTCAGTTCACCTGCGCTAAACATTCGCTGTCTTTGGAGTGTGGGTGAGACCCACGGCAACACGAGGAGGCAACAGTGCTAACCACTGAGCCACCGCGTCGCCCCATGGCGTTTTACTATTTACACCTAATAATTTTGATTTATATATAGTTTATATGGTTTGTTGCTTGTGTTAACACAACTGTGTTGTTGTTGTTGTTGTTTTCTCAGCACAAACCTTTAATTGTGCCCCAAAAAATAGGCTTTAAATTAGCCATATATTTATTCTTTTTAGATTTTATTTATTTATTTATTTATAACTGGTAGGCCTAATAAATAATTGTATGTGGTTGTGGATTTTAAAATGGCATTTTTCTTAATTATTTCGGTTGTAGCCTAATACACGGTTATTTGATCATTTTTAGCCCATCTTTGCCTGTATGGACGTGAGATTTTTCTAATAGAGCAAAAAAAAAAAGTTTAATTCGTTTAAAAATACATGTTTTGTTCACTAAAATATAGCTATTTTTAAAATGTGGGCTATTTGGTTTTTGTAAATTATTTTGCAGACGTAACATTTACAACCAAAACTTAACATATTGTTAAACAAATGTCTGTTAACATTAAAGTGTAATTTGTTAAAAAAGGCAATATATGTCATCAATTTTAGTTAAATAAATGTATAGGCCTTTTATCTATCTATCTATCTATCTATCTATCTATCTATCTATCTATCTATCTAAGCAATATAAATTGGCATTTAAACAGAGTATTGTTTAAACGAATAGTTAGTAATATTGAAAACAAAAGTTAGCAAGGACGAATTAAGGAACAATTAACGTTTTTTTAGGCTACAGAACCGAAATGTTAACATCTGATAGAAAAAATATCGTTTTTAATCGTGTCCTTCGATATCAACACTGACCATTTTATTTTAACCCTGCAATTAAATCTACGTCACGTATTGCATCAAACTGCACATCAAAGAGGAACACACACACACACACACACACACACACACACACACACACACACACA
>CAIGQZ010032926.1:849755-876570 GCA_903798205.1 Danio tinwini | reverse complement strand
TGAAGGCAGGTGCGCGCCACAGGTGCATCTCATCTGTGGCGGGCCTCATTTCGCTACCACGGCTCTCGGCCACGCCCCCTCGCCACAGTCTGATTTGTCACCTGAGTCAAGAAATCGTAGAACCAGTCCTACATTGAAAAAATCTGATACAGGCTGAATTTAAACTACTTAAATTTATTAATGTTCAACTTAATTAGTTTGTTTAAAATTCAGTCCATATAAATAGTTTGCAATCACTCACCTTAAAAAAATGTGTAAATCCAATTAATAATTTTTTTTAGTGTACAAGCAACTGTTTTCTTCAGAAATATAGTGATGTGGTTATTCTTATTTTTCATTGGTTGATTGTTTGTTTCTGTACACATTTATTCTCATGCAGGTGACAATTTTCTTCTCTGACATTGTGGGTTTTACTGCTATATCGGCCTCCTGCACTCCATTACAAGTTGTTGAGATGCTGAATAACCTCTACATGTGCTTCGACACACGCATCGACTCCTATGATGTCTACAAGGTATCATATCAACATATTCTGAAACTAATTACTACATATCATGTCTATTAATACAGCATATGTAAGAATGTCTGGTTTCGGAAAAGCTTACGCCTGCAGTTCTTAGGTAAACATGCCTGGATCATGTTTCACCCCAAACAAACAAATTAACTAACTAAGGAATGGCCAGAAAAGCATTTGCATATTTATTTTGCTTTGAGAAAGCCAACATACCAGTCTACTAAATAAAGGCTTTTTTTGCATGCTAATTTTGCCAACAACATGCTAATCTTGCCAGTAGCCCCAATGTTAATAATGCTAGAATCATGTTAACCATATAGCATTAACATCCTAATCATTCTATCTAGGAACGCCATAATCATGCTAGAATCACGCTAACAACATGTTAGTAACTTGTCATGCTAGCAATATGCCAGTGACATTATAAACATGCTGTAAGCATGCTATCAGCATGCTGATTATGCTATCAACATGCTAGTGACATGGTAATAATGCTGGAAACATGCTAACAGTATGATAATCATTCAGCAATGTGCTAGCAACATGCTAATCATGCTAAAACATGCTCATAACCAGTCAGAACACAATAACAACTGCTTAGATACCACTTCCCAGCTGAAAAAAAGCATATACTGGTAAGGTATGTTTTGATGCTGGTATGCTGGTCTTGCTGGTTTCAATGCTGGTCTTGCTGGTCTCTGTGCTGGTTTTGCTGGTCTCTATGCTGGTCTTACTGGTTTTAATGCTGGTCTTGCTGGTCTCAATGCTGTTCAGGACCAGCACTCAGGCCAGCAAGACCAGCATTGAGACTAGCACTGAAACCAGCAAGACCAGCATTGAGACCAGCAAAACCAGCATCAAGACCAGCAAAACCAGCATTAAAACAAGCGATACCAGCACTGAAACCAGCAAGACCAGCATCAAAACATACCTTACCAGCATATGCAGTTTTTTTAGCAGGGTTAAAATGCTATCCCTACTGAAAAAAACAGCTTAAACCAGCCTAAGCTGGTTAGCAGGTTTAGACTGGTCAACCAACCTGGTTTTGATAGGATTTGGCCATTTCCAGGCTGGTTTCCAGCCATTCCCAGCCTGGTCTTAGCTTGTCAGGCTGGGAGATGACCAGCTAAAACCAGCTTGACCAGCTTAGCCAGGCTGGGAGCCTAGCCAAAACCAGCTATGTCCAGCTTAAACCAAGCTGGTAAAGCTGGTTTTAGCTGGTCATTTTCCAGCCTGACCAGCTAAGACATGCTGGAAATGACTGGAAACCAGTCTGGAAATGCCCAAAACCGTCTGGTCGACCAGCTAAAACCAGCTAACCAGCTTAGGCTGGTTTAAGCAGTTTTTTTTCTGTAGGGATCTTTTTAACTTAACAAACTGTTTAAACCTCAAGCTTTTAAAGCTACTTCAAAATTTGAAACTATTAATCTCAAGCCAACATCAATGTTTGTCTATCTAGTTTAACATTGTTGTATAAATGATGCAATGGAAAACCATGTTGCTAGATTTAATCAAATACGAATTTTCATTTCAGAGCACCACTGCACACCTCTGCTTTACTTCTATCACATCATTTAAAGGGATAGTTCACAAAAAAATGTATTCTATCACTATGATTCACTCACCCTCTGGTCTGGGTTCCAAAGCATGTTGGAATACTGTCAAATACTGTCAAAACACTGGTTACCCATTTCCAGCTTTCTGTAGTATAACTCTTATTGTGTTCAACAGAAGAAAGAAACTTAGTTTTTTGACTAGTGAAGGATAAGTAAATGATGACAGAATATTCCGGTTTGTGTAAACTGTCCCTTTAACTGAAAATCTGTGTGCACGAAACAGGTAGAGACTATAGGAGACGCATACATGGTGGTCAGTGGATTGCCAGAAAGAAATGGAGACAGGCATGCTGATGAGATCGCTAAAATGTCCCTGGATCTGGTGGCTGCGGTGAGACAGGTGCCGATACCCCATATGCCAACCAAACGCCTTCAGCTCCGAGCCGGAATACACACTGGTCTGTAAATCATGGCTTAACACAAACATTACTGATTACAGATTTATAAGTAATAACGGTAGCACTTACATGTGCATTACATGTGTTACATGTCTTGATCTTTCTTGTTAATGATTCATTAGCTACAGTTATAATGCAGCTTTCCAATAATCTTGCCAAAGGTTTATCAATGCTAGTTTACAGTAACACATGAAAGGTCGTTGCACGAGTCCAAAATTTTCTTCCAAAATTGACCTCATTTTGTGTCAATCCAATACAATCTCTCGGTAATTCGTAACTTTTTGATTTAGTGGCTAATTTGCACCACTTCAAATGTTATCACTTGATTGAATGGGCGTTATCAGTGATTATCAGCTGAAAGATATGTGCCAGTAGGGGCCTTCTGCGCCTGCCTACTGGTAGGCTCAGAAGGCTGTTATCATCCATTCACATGGTTAATCAGCTATATGAGACTCCAGATCCAGATCTGTTTTTACATTACTGTGACGGTTGGGTTTATTGTTGTGGTTGGGGTAGACGTTAATAAAATACAATCAATGGAACATTTTAGAACTAATATAAATAATTTTCATGGTTAATCAGCTATACTAATAGGGAAGAGTCCAGATCCAGATCTGTTTTTACATTACTGTGACGGTGGGGGTAGGGGTCGACGTTAATAGAATATAATTAATGGGAAATTTAGTAAATGATATAAATAAATTCTTGTTAACTTCAGGTCACAGCCATATGTGATCTATAGCTGGTTAACCATGTGGTGATAACAGCCTTCTGAGCTTACTAGTAGGCACAGAAGGCCTCTACTGGCTCATATCTATTAGCTGATAACCACTGATATCGCCCATTCCACATCACACCTCCTTTTAAAAATCGAATTGTACAACTGAACTAGTACGAAATTGTAGGAATTAGCCACTAAACTTACGAAACGTAAAATTGTTCTATTTCCTTGTGAGATCAGGCTGGTCATTTACACATCTGTCATCAAAAAAATTTGGATCGGATTGAATTTTTTTTTACTTTTTCGTATTTGAATAAAGTGTTTTGAGAGGTATTATGACAATTCACAGTCAATATACAAGAAATTTGAGATCTCAAAAAAATGTACAAACTGGCCTCTGGTGGATTTGCAAAAACAAAAACTGAAAAAAAAAAAAAACATCTCCTGGGACGTATTTGGCACTCTTCAGAAATGTATAGAGGGGTCAGTTTTCAGAATGAGCCCAAGTTGTAATATAAAGACAGAATGGCTTGGATGGTTGAGAACCATCAAAATGCCACTAAATTTCAGGATAATCTCATGTGGCTCTTTGATAAAGCGGTGAACTCTCCTTCCTCTCTGTGCAGTGGATTGGATAAGCACAATAGTTTGTTTTTGCTTTCTTTACAAAATTAACTTTCTTTTTTCTTTTTTGAAGAAGATAGAAAACAAAGCACCACTGCTTAAATTGACAAGGTGCAAGGCTCCTGTGCATGACCAATTTTCAGTATAAAAAATATGAAAAATATTAAAATAGATATGCAAATTTTGTACTTCAGTATGCAGAGACCTTAAGGGTGCTATATGCAAGTTTTTGACTCTTCCAAAGCCTAAAAATACCATAATATGTATGCAGATATTTAAGAAACATCCCAAGTGAACATAAACAATGCTGATGTCAGATATTTTGCTTTGAAAAGAGTTTTTCCGTACGTGAACGCTGTCTTTGTTTAGGTAAATTTAACCTGCACAATGCCAGTTTAGACAATTATAATTTAGCACTCCGGGTTGCCTTGTTGGAAAACAGCTTATTTCATTCATTCATTCATTCATTCATTCATTCATTCATTCAGAAAGGCTCTGAAAGCATGCGTCCGTGACTGAAATGGACAGTATCAGACGTCGAAATGACACAGATTCAGTTCCACATAAGGTTATTTACTAGCAAATGATATAAATATTACGAACGTGAACAGGTTACATTGTAACTGCATGTCCTAACAACACGTTTTGTGACGAGATACTCAGTGATAAGCAGTTTGGCTGTTTCCACTAGACGAAACATTACAGAAATTTAAATACAGCCATTCAGAAGCACAGAATATGCACTCACTCACGAAACGGTAAGGTTTAGAATCTATTGAAACTCACATTGTTAGCATTAGGCACTGAATAAAGCACACGAGGTTTACCTGAGGTGATCACTGTCATAGGTTTCACATGTTCAGCTGTGAGAAATAGAAGCCGTTTCTAATATATCAATTTGAGGTGTTGATTAAAACCAAAACTCCTTTTAATATGTAAAATATTCCCTCTATCGCGTGTCGTTGCTTTTATTTAGAACACGGTTTAAATCACTCGCTCCTGTACTCAATCTGGCATCCTGCGTTTGCGTTTATTTTGATCCAGGAGTGCAACACCTAGTTCAACCACTGGGTGTCAAACTTACATACTGCACCTTTAACGATCACATTAAGAAAAAATGGTTGTATGTATATACAGTGCTCAACAAATCTGAGTACACCGCTCACAAATCTCTCATTTAAATTAATATTCTTCTAAAGGAACCTTTACAATATTATATTTGTGCATATGCATTACTGTAGATTCGTCAGTACTGAAGCCAAATCTGGAGCTAATCGAACAAAATAACTTGTGATAATGGTCCAAAATTAGTACACCCAAATTTATGTTAGCGAAAAATATTAAATAGAAAAAAAGTAGTTTGTAGTTTTGTAGTTAGTAATTTTATTTTTCAATAATTTGCATGAATTGAATTGTATTATCTTTTTATTTCTAAAGATGTTCTGTGTCTAAAATATTTTTTAAATAAATAGATCTGTTTAATAAATCTGTTTTGTTCAAAATGCACCAAAATATATGACCTATGTTCAATGAGAAATGGATAAAAAGCATTAGAAAATAGTGAATTCATTATCTGTTAAGCATTAACTCTACATTAATAAGCGTTAGTAAGCAGTTTATAACTGCAGCTACAAATGCTGTATTCTTGATTTATAACCACATTTATAATGTGCTTAATTGTACTTTCATACTTTGTTAATAATATATTTTTCATTACTAAATTAAGTATTGCATTATTTTCAAACCAGTTATTTAGGAGTAGTTGGTGGTTTTTAAGATAATTCAGAATGAGTTAGCAAATGATTAATAAACTATTGAAATCAACGTTTATATATCTTATTAGTCAGGCATATAGTAATGGTTACTATGCATGTTAATAAATGCTTTATTACCTCAACTTCATGCAGTTTTGTGACCTAAAGTGAGGATTATTTATGCTTTATAAATCCCTTACAAAGGACATTTAAAGGCTTAGTATCAAATAAATAATAATCTTTGCAATCTAGAATTTCTATAAAGTTTAAACATTGCTGAATAACAGGATCAGTCAAAATACGACATGAAAGTGGATAAAACAACAACCATATAATAATTTACCAATATAATACGATGAAATGTTTAAACTGTACAGCAATTTTATTTTAGATAAGGTTGCAAAGATTTGTTTTTCATTTGATATAGTTTCATTTGCGTATCTTTAAATGAATAGAAATTAATAATGTCATTTATGTTCTTTTTTCCTGTTTAGAATTTAACTGAGCCTTATAGTCATTTATAAGGGATTTATAAAGCATAAATAGTCCTCACTTTAGGTCACAAAACTGCATGAAGTTGAGTTAATAAAGCATTTATTAACATACAAATTAACTATTAATATATGCCTGAATAATAAGAATTATAAATGTTAATTTTAAGAGTTTATTAATCATTTACTAACTCATTCTGAATGATCTTAAAAAACAACCAACAATGCTTAAATAACTGGTTTGTTAATAATGCAATACTTAATTTAGTAATAAAGAATAAATCAATAACAAAGTATGAAAGTACAGTTATTAGGCACATTATAAATGTGGTTATAAATCAAGAATACAACATTTGTGGCTGCAGTTATAAACTGCTTACTAACGCATATTAATGTAGAATTAATTAATTAACAGATAATGACAGATTATGAGTTCACTATTTGCTAATGCTTAATAAATGGTTCATAGTGGGTAGTTATTATAAAGTGTTACCAATATATTTATAGTAATGGATGGTGTCTTTTATGTCTCATACCACTTAAGGTCCTTGTGTTGCTGGTGTTGTTGGATACAAGATGCCTCGGTATTGTTTGTTTGGAGACACAGTCAACACAGCTTCCCGAATGGAATCTACCAGCTTGCGTATGTTTATCTACCTAGTTAGCATGTACATACGCTATGTTGTGGTAAAGTAAGGAATTATTTTTCATTTTCAGGTAATTTATTTAGTTATTTATAATGTACTTGTTAAGTCAGAAATGTATGTTAATATATGGTATATATGAAATATTGTGTCATTGCTTTGAAATGTCTTGTGTTTTGATACATATCATGTTTATTCTTCTTAAAGTGTTACATTTTATAATAAAGCTAAAATGTCCTGTTTTGGCTACGCAGCATTGAGAAGTATTTGTAGTGCATTTATACTTTCCATTTTTACTTATTGAGTAACTGAGTTTAAACATTGTAATTCATTCATTCATTCATTTTCTTTTCGGCTTAGTCCCTTTAATTATCCGGGGTCGCCACAGCGAAACAAACCGCCAACTTATCCAACACGATTTTACGCAGCTGTGGGGGAAACCGGAGCACCCGGAGGAAACCCACTCGAACGCAGAGAGAACATGCGAACTCCACACAGAAACGCCAACTGACCCAGCCGAGGCTCGAACCAGCGACCTTCTTGCTGTGAGGCGACAGCACTACCTACTGCGCCACATTACACATTGTAATTAAGAATGTAATTTAAATACATTTTCCAGAGCTGGGTTGTGGCTGGAAGAGCTTCCACTCACTGCGTAAAACAGACCCCTGATAAATCAGGGACTAAGCTGAAGGAAAATGAAAGAATGAATGAATGAATTGAAAAACAATTTTAATGATGTAATTAGTAATGAAATAACTTACCCAACACTGGTAGTATGTCTGTATTCATATATTCATATATGCATGTATATACACAAAAAGTGAAGGATATGTGAAGCATAAATAAAACATTTAGATGAAGGATCCTAGTTAACAGGATGTGACAATCATTGAATTCAGACATAGTTTGTTGTGTCTATCTCCGTAACCTGTAGTGGGAGCATTTTTTAAACTGTCTGACGCATCTAGTGTGTTTGTTTTCACCTCAGCAATATATATTCTAATCTTTGGTCATTTTCCTTAAATCGGAACCTAAATTTTGTTTGGTCTTCAGCACAGAAGATTCACGCAAGCTCTGCCACATATCTGGCACTCATGAAGGACAATGCATATGAACTGCAGCTGAGGGGTGAGGTTGAAGTAAAGGTGAGAATACCAATGCAGGCTCATTATCGATACGAACCCCTATATACGTTTCTGGAGATTGTAAAGTATGTCCCAGAAGCTATGCTTTATTTTGCAGTTTATGATTTCACGAATCTACCAGAGGCCACTGTGTATGCTTTTTCAGATCTTAAATTTCTCTCACAAGTGCCATTTACGCCTGCTAATCTCGCATTAATCCTCCAGAGGCCGTTGTTGACTCACTGACTGACCGACTGTCTGATCCCCCAACCCAACGCCTTCCCTAAACGCAACCGATAGTGTTTTCATAAGCACCGACTGACCCGATCACCCCCTTGCCTAAACCCAACCGACAGTGTTTTAAAAAGCATTCCAAAAAAAGAAAAGCCCTTGGGCAGCCTGATTTTTACCACATTTTAGATCTTACCATGTTCTCACCCTGTTATTTGCTTGTTTATTTTATTTTTTACCTTTTGTTTCACCTGCTTTCTGGAACCGTTCATCGCCTAACATGAACCCCGTTGTCACAGATCTCCTCTCTGCGTCTCAAGTCTGCCGACGTACATGGCAACATGGCGAGCAAACTGGAGGTACACATGGAGCTAAGTGGGCAGCTGGTAGCGCGAAAATAAACAGAAGTTGTCGACGAAGTCATACCCCCCATAGCGTTCATTTTAAAGTCAAAATACAGCCATACGTAGCTCTGGCTACATAATTCGTGCTCTCCAGAAATGTATCCAGGGGTACGTTTTCACAATGTGCCTGTGTTGAAGAATGCATACTGCAAAAATTTTTTAGACGAGTTTTGGTTGAACTGCTGAAATCTCGGATTCTGGAATTGTAACAGTTGATTTGATTTTTTAGGGAAAAGGAAAAATGGACACCTACTGGTTGATTGGTCACAAAAACTACAGCGTTCAGAATGACAGTTTGGTGTGCCACTGGAACCCCAATATCTCAAGAAAGAAAAAAGCCCCTGTTGGAAGCAACGTGTCTATAGAGAACGTAAGTTTTTTTTTTTGGAACTTTCAGAATGAATTAAATGAAAGAAATTATATTATTATTATTGTTTAATTTATATTTCTGAGCAAACAAATGGTGAAAATAAAGTATATGTTCAATGTTGTTGGACAGTTTTACAATTTGCTAATTCAATACAATCATACATACATACATACATACGTACATACATAAATGTCTTTTTAAATGACTAGTTGTCCATCTTCACTGTAAAATTTACTGGGTTCTACACAATTGATTTGTGTTTGGACCAGGCACGTGCACACATAGGGCTCAACCTGTGCAGTGTACATGCCCTTTTGAGTCTGGGATATAAAGTGCCCTTCCAAAATGAATGCAAGTGCCCCACCCTCTCTTCATTCCGCGATTTTTTCTTTCACGGTGGCGCAATGGGTAGCAATGTCACCTCACAGCAAGGTTGTGATTGCTGATTCGAGCCCTGGCTGGGTCAGTTGGCATTTCAATGTGGATTTTGCATGTTCTCCCCGTGTTGGCGTGGGTTTCCTCAGGTTGCTCTGGTTTTCCCCACAGTCCAAAGACTTGCGATATAGGTGATTGGGTAAGCTAAATTGTCCGTAGTGTATGAGTGCATGTCCTGGTCCTCCAGGTTGAGGGTTGAGCATTGGGCTAACAGTTGACTTACAATCAGACTTACAGTAGCTATAGTTTATAAACTAGTGATGTCGTTCATGATCAAGCTGGCTCTAATGTAATGTGTAACCCCACTGGTCCTACACTACCGTTAGGATATATCAGACAGACAGTTAGGATATATCTCTTTGGATTACTGAGTAAGTTGTTACAATTTTCACTCCAGCATCACAAGATCCAACTATGTCTTTTATGCACAGGTGGAGAACTGCGCAAGTAGCTATGGCACGCTGGGCTCAATGGTGGGGGCGCTGCAAGGGGAGCAGGAGACAGAGGAGCGCCCACCCGAACAACACAACGATAAAAGTTCTCTGCTTCCTGGTGCAGTGTCTCACAGCTGATCTGAACACTTACTAAAATAGTCTGCACAGTATGTTTTCTAATTTTGTGTGAAGGTGTTTGAATTTTCTCTGTGGGCCTTTATATACACTCAGTGGCCACTTTTAAAAGTACACCCCACGAGTTTCTTGTCTTCATACCTAAAGGCTCTGAGTTGCTTCCATGCGATTGGTTGATTGAATAATTGACCCTTCGCAAACATTGCCCCACTTCTCAATAGCTGTTTCCACCCATCTATTTTTATGCACATTTTGGATATGCGCTTAAAAAAATGGTTGATGGAAATGCCAAGATGCGCATAAATTCTGAAAATGCGCTTAAAAAATGCTACAATGGAAACACGTTTACTGAACAAATTCCAGTGTGGGCGTTTTAGAACAAAAGTCATGAGATTTTGTTATAAGAGATCATGTGATGATAAAAAAAATGGGTGAATGGACAAACCAGCAGGCTGAGCACATTGTAAAACATCTGAAATGTTGTTTTGGTCATTCTAAAACGTCATAACCATTATAGTATCAGTGTTATTATATTATCGATTACCTCCAGAATAGTCAAAGATAAGGGTGTAACGATACGCGTATTCGTATTGACTTTCGTCCTAGTGTGGTACTGGAACAGGGGTGTCCAAATACTGTCCTGAAGGGCCGTGTCCTGCAGAGTTTACCTCCAACCCCAATCAGACACAATTAATAGACCCAAACAATCAAGCTCTACTAGAAACATCGAAGCAGGTGTGTTGAAGCAAGTTGTAGCTAAACTCTGCAGGACACCAGCCCTCCAGGGTAAAGTTTGGGCACCCCTGCTCTAGATAGTTTGTCAGGCTCGGTTACCTGATTCTGCAGTCTTTATTTCTGCTCTTTACCTCTTTCCTCAATAGAATAAAAGGCATCCAAGACTTGCCAGTTGTTCCTTCATGCACTGATTTCACAACTGGCAAGGTGAGAGTGTCTCTGTCTAGGAGTGGCATAGATTGCCAACCGATAAATTGCCCAGCCCTAGCTTTGACCCTCTAAAGAAAGCACATGATATATCCAAAAAGACTATGAGTAAGGGGATAGTCAAGTCCAGGGGTGCCCAAATTCGGTCCAGGAGGGCCAGTGTCCTTTAAAGTTTAATTCCAACCCTACTTATACATACGTAAACCAGCTAATCAAGCTCTTTCTAGGTATACAAGAAACTTCTTGGCAGGTGCATCGAAAAAAGTTGAAACTAAACTATGCAGGACACCGGCCCTCCAGGACTGATTTTGGGCATCCCGGTCAAGACTATAACTCACACATATACAGCATTTGAGCAGCCTTTGCCAGTGACTGTCAGGGCTCTTTCTACTAGGATTATGCCCATTTATTTTAAAAGCTCTCGTATCAGGGACTTTCCTGCAATATATATGTGATGTGGTGGGCTGGTGTACTACATCATATTTTTGAGATGGACCATGGACAGTCTGGGTTCTCCAGTATTGAGTATGCTGTATACTTAAATGGCATAGTCGGTATTCTTGTTCCCATAGCATCCCAACAAGATGTTTACATGTTACAATTCATCATAATGTTTATATATTTCATTTTCACCTACTCCGAGAACCGTATTTTCTATTATTTCACCACACATATATGTTCATATTTTGTTCACATTTTTTTCGTGTTTTTTTCTTTATTTTAGTTTATTTGTAACCCTGTTGGTTTTCTGTTATCTCGTCAATATTTTTACTCTGTTTGTTGTTTGATACTATTTAGTGTTCTTGATCACATTTTAATCTATTAGTTTTTGATGCCAGTCAATTAAAAATATGCTGTAAAACCAGCAGTTCTTAATCCCGGTCCCCACAACCCTCTCCTCTGCCCAATTTAGATAAGCAGCTCATTAGAAAAGAGCTTTATAAAGTGTGCTGAAATTGTCATGTTCCTTACATAGGCTGCCTCCAAAATTGCCTACTACTCAGTAGGTACATTCTACAGTATATAGTATGTATGTGAGTAGTATGAACGAAACTCAGACATAGTACATCCGCCCTTTCTCATTATTACGTGACTTATCCGCATCAGTTGCGTTGCATTCATGAATCTTGAAGATTCATGAATCTTGTGTGGCATCATAGGATAGTGTAGCCTCCTTTCGATGCGCACTTTAGAATCTTGCTGGAGGTAGTAGTAGGTCATCCGGGTACTTCTCGCATACTGTTTTTCGGATACTATGAATTCAGACAGGCTACTAGGCTCACATACTGGATTTAACGTACTATATAGTTTGGAAGTATGCAATTTCGGACGCAGCTTTAGTGTTCACTGCTCTCTACTCCTTGAACTGGGCATGTGGGAAACTAGCTGAACTTGAAGTTTACTCAATTTAAAAACAAAGATTTGCACAACACTGTTAATTAACTATACAATAACACAAACACAATAATTAAATATTACAGTGTATTTATTTCACACTTATGCTCATTTAATCGTCATTTAACAATAATCATGAGATAATCATTACATAAAAGTCCCATCTCGTGCACTTTAAATGTAAGTTATATGAAACTAATATCTTTTGCGAGTTTGTTATTTGTGATGTATAACACAGGGAAAGCGGCCACATAGAGAGACAATGCAGAGTGAAGATTGTGGGTGTATACAGCGGTTTGACTGATGAATATGAATTTGCAGCATTTCCCGTTGGTTACATTCTTGTTGAAGTCCTCGCTACAACATAACATTAATGCTAGAAACTAAGCATGTAACAGATCAATTTTAACAAATAAAAATACGTACTGGTTGTAGCTCACAATCCACAGCTTCGTCTATTATGGTTGGAGCTGCTCTTTCTTTGAGGAGTTTTTAGCCGAATGCAGCACTGAACTGAGAAGCTGTCCTTTGTCAAATGCTAGAGCTAGATCTTTTTTTATAATTCTCCGAAACATAATTAAATTTAAACTGTAAGCACTTCTGTCTTTGTGTCGTGTCCTTTGGAAGCCCAAATACACAAACTGAAGAAGCTCTGTGGAAATAGCAGCGTTTGGACAGCATTTTAGCTTTCTCTGCTGTAACATTACTTCGCCTCTGTCCACGCCCATTAGCTGCGCGGTGTGTATGCGCATGGTGAATGTGCATAACCTAAAGGGTTTTTGATTTCATTTACTCAAATGTATTTTTTTGTTGTCCCCAAACTTTGTTTGCTGTAGGCTTTGCTAAGCTAACTCTGTAAAATGTCTCCCTTTGCATTGAACTTTGAGCGTCTTACATTCAGAAGTGTTGTTTTTGTTCACACATCTACATTACACATCAACTAAAATTTGAAATATGACGTAATGAACCACCCCTTTAATACTTTTTTTTTAACTAAAAATGCTTTTTGTGAACTTGAGTTGTGGCAGAATATCCTGTAATGCCCACTTCGAAGGGCACTTATAGTCAATTGAAACAAATGTCTACAAAATGTGCATGGGGGTCCATAATGACCAGGATTGAGAAACCAATAAATTATATTTTAAATTATATTTTTTTAAAAAACACATTAAAGAAATAAACAGATCTCAGTGTTTATTTGACTCCCTTTTTAAAAAGGTTTCATTGCAAAGAGATACAATTCCCAACATCAATAGACATTTGTCAGATTTTAGACATCTTTTACAGATTTTACAGTATTTAAAGTTCAAATTCCTGAATCAGAGATAAAAAAAGGAAACACATTTCCTCATAACAGTAACAGAAAAACATTTCCCTTTG
Source organism: Danio tinwini (assembly GCA_903798205.1). Classification (NCBI taxonomy): domain Eukaryota; kingdom Metazoa; phylum Chordata; class Actinopteri; order Cypriniformes; family Danionidae; genus Danio; species Danio tinwini. The sequence goes on along the minus strand of CAIGQZ010032926.1, from coordinate 862,955 downwards.
CTTTATCTTAGTTTATACCAAAACTATTTACAGAAGAAATGAGGTGTGGAAGCAATATTTACAGTAAAAAATAAATCTTAAAAGTTCTATAGCAAAAAGACATTGGGTTGAATGGGAGTAATGTACCCAATACATTTGGACCAGAAGTCAATAAATACTGTTTTTGGTAATGTATACTGTATATAAAGTAGTATGTAATTTTCTCCATAATTAAAATATTTTTCAAAATGTCAATCCAATCTTGCATTTGTGGTAGATGGAGGTTTATAGCAGAATCTAGTAATAGCTTTTTTTATTTGAAGGATAGAATAGAATGTCAAAGCTGCTTAACATAGAAGTTCTAGTAAATTGAAACTGTCAGTCCAGTTTTCAGAGACCAGTTTAGTTCAGTTCAGTGTGGCTTAAATTTCACTGCTGAAAATCTAAACACTGAAGAGCAAATCCATCAATGCACAGCTTCACAAGTCCCAAACCAAGCAAGTTAGTGGCGAGGAACAAACTTTACTAAATGACGAAAGTGAAGGGAAAAAAATACCTTGAGAGAAACCAGGCTCAGTTGGGAACGACCATTTCCCCTCTGGCCAAACGTCTTGTGCAGAGCTGCAGTCTAGGCGCTGGAGAACGCTGGACATCCATCGTGTAGACGCTGTAGGTGTGAGTATGATTTTTCAGGAATCAGTCTCATGCTCTCTGTAGCGTGTCTCACCCAGCACCACAAATGACACCAGACCTTTTTTGGATCCATGAGCCTGCAGTTTATTGACAGAGGACAGAAAATGAACGTATGCCCCTTCACACACTGCACTCCAGCTTTCTCTCTCCAGTCATATGCTGTTCTCAGTTCTCACAATTTTATTACTGATAACTGTATTTGTCTCTCATTTACATAAATTGACATTCACACTTATACACACACAAAACAATTAAAGTTATGCAATAAACATTAACACTTCACATTAATTATCATTATACATCTGTTCATTAGATCGTATAGTGGTATCTTTCCCATATTACATTTTACATACCTGCAGTTTATTGACTGAGGACAGAATTAACGTATGCACCTTCACACACTGTACTCCAGCTGAAGGATGCAAAATAAAACATTAATACTGCCCTCTTTAAAATCAACTGCAATTTGTATATACAGGTTCGGTTTTTAAACATTAATACTAATATTACAAATTGACTCATACCCATACCCATACTACACTTAATGACAGTTACACAGACTCAATCTACCAAAATTTATATGAGATAACACATAATAACTTCGGAAAACGCTAGAGAAAAAATTTCGCGCGGGCGGCAACTTGAAACAAACACGTGCCTCAATAAAACACTCAATTCACATGTTAATTGTAAACAAATAAATCTAACCCACTTGTCTCTGTTTCATAACATCCTTATAACCAATACTAACATAAAACTCCCAATAATAAAGCACATTTTTACTGTTAATTTCAGAGCGCTGCAAAAACATACCTTTTTCTCTCCAGTCACATGCTGTTCTGAGAGAGCAGGCGCAGGGTTCATTACCCATGACGTCACTCACCTGAAACTCGTAAATAACGTTAAATATTAACAATAAATCAAAATATAAATTTTTTCCTTTGTTCCGTAAGATAACCAAATAAAAATGAGATGCTCAAAAGTAAAAATATTATTACAAATAAATATTTGTATGTATAAAAATCACTTGCCCAATGAAAATCATTCAAAAAATATATATTTTCAAAGAAAAGCACAATTAAAAAGTTTGCTGGAATTGAAACAAAAATAAAAAAAACTCACTACCCTACATCTCCACTCCATGACCGGCGCAGCATCTGCTCAGGATACGGCCTGGTCCAAGTTTATGGAGACCTCTAGAAGTCCTCTATGGTTAGCATCATCTCTTCACAGGACTTGGATCACATCAATGGCGCTGCACAATCTCTAGAGGCCTCGGGATGGCCTATCCTTAGGTGGATAGGAAAACAATTCTTACTACAACTTTCTTTCTCCCATCTATCTTTAATATACAGAGATGAATCCCCTTGTAGGTCCATTAGTGATTTATATATAGCTTAGTTATAGACATTGGTTCAGCCATATAAGCAGAGGAGAATATTTTAGACTTTTTTAAATGCCCAAGGTCATAAAAACTGTATCCAGCCAAGTCATTTCCAGAATCCCTGATGTGTTATTTGACATCAAAGTGTACTGGCCCCAACTATGACTATTGAGAGACAGTGGAGTTTTAGCTCATTAAACTATGTGTTGTTGTGCAGCTTTTAGGCCTGGACAGGACCAAATGCAGCCAACCTGAATTGACAACAGTCATTTTTCATTGCTGCTAATGCTTTGACATCAGGCATAAAGAGCCCCTATTTTGCATTATAAAAGGTCATATTTTTTGTTTAAGGGGTCTCCCATTGTTATTTGCATTTATTTTTTACCTAATTATCCCAACGACTCCCATATGATTTGTTCAGCGATTCATTTGTTCCCAAACCCCTCCTTAGCGTGAAGCTAATCTGCGGTGATTGGTCCAATGACCCAGTCTGTTGTGATTGGTCGACTGTGTTCAGCGCAAGACAGAGAGAAACAACCAACACTGCAATGAAGTAGCAGAGTTTGTAAGAGCCCAATGCAGGAATGCAATAAAGCAATGCAGTTAAACACCAGCATATTACTCTACTCTTAACCCTAACCGCAAGTAATAACAATGACACACATTCAGTATTAATCCACACAGTGGCAGAAGTTGACCACACCGCATGTGTTTAGGAACAGCTAATGGTGGCCATAGCAAAGGCAAACAGCAGAGGATTGCGAGTTTAGAAACGCATTTAAATCGCTAAAGGAAGAAGCACGCGTTGCGTTTTCAACGTGGTTTTGGACGCAATATGTGAATAGCTCATAAAGATTTAACCTCAGAGATGCATTACAAGCACTGATCTATAATAAAGAAGTGATTACAAGCCGTGCGGAGCGATTAAAAGTTACAACACAATTAAATAACACAACATATTTTGCAAACTATACAAAACAAGGCAACAATTTTAATTACACTTACGTGTTATGATCTGGAGGAAGAAGAAGCTGGTCCATATGAACTGTAACAGTTACTGACAAAGTCCCTGTCAAAGTCTGACAAATGGCCCGTTTCCACTAAGTGGTATGGTACAGTACGCTTCGGTACGCTTTTATGGCCGTTTCCACTGTCAAAAGGTGTACTGAACCAAAACGTACCCCTATAACGGCACCCTTTCGAAAGAGTACCAAGCACGAGAAAGGGACCAAAAGGCGGAGCTAGATGCACAGCTGAACGATTTTGGTTTACAGATTTACGTCACGAGCTCACGCAACAAGCCAGAATGAAAACAAAGAAGCCGCCATGTTTTCATACACAGCCGAGAGACTATATATACATATAATAACAAGCCCTGTTTGATCTGAGCTCAAACGAACCTTGTTGTCGTCTTGATGAACAGCCACAAAGCCAAAAAGAAGAGCAGATTTTACCCTGTGCCCCGTAGTTTTTATGAGCCAGTCTGAAGCATGAGCGGTTTTGCTTTTTTGCTTGCGCTCACCACGCGTCTATATTTGAAATAACAAACTTCTTGAGTTAAGCGTAATAACGTGCGCTTGATTACTGACGTGCTTTTGATACCTGATCCTGTCAGAAACGCGAGTGCGACGCACGAAAAAACAAAAGGAGAAGCCGGAAAAATAGGAGCACATTATTTTTTCAGCAAACGTGAACAAACTGCCATATTTAACTATTATCATCACCTTATATGAACTCGGAATGATGGAATTACTTTCTAACAAGAGGCTACACATGCTGGTGAAGATTAAAGACACATTTAATCATGAGATGTTTGCACTTACTATGGACTCTATTTCCTGTTGTTTTGAACCTAAATAAGGACTAAATGTATGCTGTGTGTAGTTTTTTTCTGTAAGTGGTAACATATCAGAGACTGTAAGGGTCTGTATGTGTTTATATATGTTGCATTTATTTATTTATTTTATATAATTGCAGACGTTACAGTAGGATATTTCACACTGTCATTGATCTGCAGTTATAATCAACTCATGTTCATAGTAAAGTTAGCAATAAACATTTATACACCAGTATTTATATGTGTAACGCATCTGTTTTGTGAGAAATGCTTCTCATATGATATGTGAATGACCTGTACAGCTTTACTTTAGACATTTTCTTGAGCGAAAATGACATTGACTGCAACTTTCTGTTGTACACCACGTCCCCCACCAAAAGAGTACTATTGGTAACCTTTTAGCAGTGGAAACACAAGCCGTGTTGACCCGTACCGACCCGTACCGTACCGTACTGTACCAGTCAGTGGAAACAAACCAAAAGTCCCATACATAATACTCTCTGCTGCTCCTTCCTTTAATAGCAAATGGCTGACGAATCCCATGTTGCAGCGTAGGTTATTGTATCAATCATCAGTAAAATGACAGGAACAAACACAGCATACAGTAGGTTGGCTATACTGTGGTATTGTTGAGAAAATGAACTTTAACCCTTTATTCCCCACAGCTGAATCTCCATCTGTCAGTGATCGTCATCTTTATGTCATGATCAGTCCCATGATCCTTCATGCTCTGCTAGTGTCTGAAGGGAAAGGCACGTTCATGTTTTACCGGATCCGGTACTACATATTTGGTGATCTAGCGCATTAACGTCAGTGCGTTGAGACAACAGATCTGAACCTAACATGATTCATTTATTCGACTCTGAGTCGACTATTTTGTTAAAGGATTAATAGTTTTTAACACAGTGCACTTTCAGATTTAAACCTCAGCTAGACGTTTTCATTCACTTAGTGCTGTTACACACTGCATGGACGGTCATTTTCAAAAACCTATAATAGGGGTAAATAAACGCTTCTGCCATGGTCAGACTAGAGTTTGAGAAATTCTTGGAAAAGGGGCGGTCTAAATTTTTGTTAAGAGAGGTCATGTTTTGATCTTCGATTGGTCTCAAGCAGTCACGTAATGCGATTACGCAGGTCAGAGTTCACCAAGCTTGAACTTTGCAATGCAGTGAACTGCGAAAGTTGACGCACAAGCTTGCGTTTCCGGTTTGTCTCATTCATGTGCGTATGAATGGAAGTCTATGGGGTGAAAAGTGCAGCGTGACCATGGCTTTACAGTGTTTCTTTTGTGGACGTGCGAAAGCACGTGCGAAATCTTTTTTGTTGTTGTTTTTTGTTAACAGTGTTTGTCTACATCTTATTTTGACTCACCTCAGCTGTTTCAAAACAGAGAGGAATCTAGCTATTACAGTCTCCCTTTATCAGTTTAGAGTCTGCAGCTGGAGATGAAACGCAATAAGCAGAAACTGTGAGGGTGATTTCGTCTTAATTTCAGCCGGCAGTATCTCATGGCAGCCGGATCCTCAAAGAACACTGAGCGAAATCATCTCAATTAGCAGAAGTGGCAGATAATGGGAGAGAAATTCGGTGCACATGATGAATGATTAGAGACAGAGAAGCCCTTATTTAGAGGTTTTAAAATGACAAAGGCCTGTGCCCAAAGCCTTTGTGTTCCAGTTAAATGAAGGTTGGGGGTAATTACTTTGGCTAAGGCACTCAGGGTACGATATAACACATACACACACACAGAGAGAGAGAGAGAGAGAGAGAGAGAGAGAGAGAGAGAGAGAGAGAAGCAAAAGCAGTGCCAAGACAAAAAAAGAAGAAAAATATAAATAAAAATTATCTAAATTCGGTAACACTTTACAATAACAGTACACGAAAAATGATGTGTTAATATGTAAACTAAACATTACTTTATTATGAGCTAGTGATGAGTTAATGCATGCGCTAATCATGAACTAACTTTAACTACAACATGTTCATGAGTATACAAGTTCATGAGTAAATAACGGCTACCTTAATTACTTGTTAGTTCATGTTGTTAATTTATGTATTAATTAACATTGAAGTTTAAGCTAAATGTAACCAACATTAACTAATGAGCGGTTAATGTATAATTTTGTCATGACTTTACTTAGAGGGGTACATCATCATTAACTCATCCTTAACTACTCATGAAGTAATGCTTAGTTTACATATTAACACATCATTATTCATGTACTGTTATTGTAAAGCGTTACCCTAAATACTAGAATCTTAATATCTTACGTTTAATGAACATTCTATACTGTACATGACTATATGACTGACGATTTATAAAAAAAAACAAAGCAGCTTATCTCCAGTTTTTGATTACAGCCGTAGTAAGCTAGACAATAAGGGTTTTAAAGGCTTTTATGTTAAAATTATTTTAGTATTTTTTGTACTTTTTTTGACAACTTGGTTGCTTGACGTCTGTTAAATGTATGTAGGTTATCTTGCACTTTTCTGGAAAGTTGCTTCATTAATAATATTTGCTTAAATTATTTGATTATACAGTATTTATATGTATACACTCATCGGCCACTTTATTAGGTACACCTTACTAGTACCGAGTTGGACCCCTTTTGCCTTCAGAACTAACTGCCTTAATCCTTTGTGACGTAGATTTAACAAGGTACTGGAAATAGTCCTCAGAGATTTTGGTCCATATTGACATGATAGCATTACGCAGTTGCTGCAGATTTGTCAGGTGCACATTTATGATGCGAATCTCTCGTTCCACCACATCCCAAAGGTGCTCTATTGGATTGAGATAGTTACTGTGGAGGCCATTTGAGTACAGTGAACTCATTGTCATGTTCAAGAAACCAGTCTGAGATGATTCACATTTAATGACATGGTGTGTTATGCTGCTCGAAGTAGCCATCAGAAGATAGGTACACTGTGGTCATAAAGAGATGGACATGGTCAGCAACAATACTCAGGCAGGCTGTGGTGTTGACACGATGCTCAATTGGTACAAATAGAAAAATACAAAAAAAGAATACAAAAAAAGAAAACATCACCCACCCTATTACACCACCACCACCTGTCTAAACCGTTGATACAAGGCAGGATGGATCCACGCTTTCATGTTGTTGATGGCCAATTCTGACCCTACCATCCGAATGTCACAGCAGAAATTGAGACTCATTAGACTAGACAACGTTTTTCCAATCTTCTATTGTCCAATTTTGGTTAGCCTGTGCAAATTGTAGCCTCAGTTTTCTGTTCTTAGCTCACAGGAGTGGCACCCGGTGTGGTCTTCTTCTGCTGTAGCCCATCTGCCTCAAGGTTGGATGTATTCCAGGGTTCCCGCGGGGTCTTAAAAAGTCTTAAAAAGTTTAAAAATTTATAAATCTAAATTTAAGGCCTTAAAAATTTGCTGTCCTAGGTGTTCAATATTTTTGCACAGGTCTTAATTTTCTGATGTCTGTGTAACGCTACGTCTAATGCTCATTTAAATTATTTTTTGTTGCTGTTGCTTGGTTTTCGTGGTGTTGTAGTTCTTTATTTCACTAGTTCAATTGTAATTTGTTGACATGCAGTGTGTGCGGCGAATGTGACGTCATCGCTGTTTTTGCGCGACATGATTTCGGCTGGCGGGGCTCACGTAATGTTTTGAGACTCGTGCGGCGCCGCATTTGATTTGAGTTGAATATGGAACACTTTGAGAAGATTTTATTTGAAACAGGTATGACTGTACACACCTTCTTTATGATCCGTCCATGCGTGATCATAGAGATAACCAGATGACCAATAATTCTTGGCTAGAAATTGCAACAGCAGTGGGAAAGGAGGAAAGTTTTTGTAAAAGTTTGGAAAAACCTGAGGGATAAGTTTGTTAAAACAAAAAAAGAGGCCATGGCAAAAGTGGAGACCCAGGTTGTTTTAATATTGCAGAATATGTTATTCCACCAGTCATAGGTTTTACACTGATGTATATGTTACAATTCTGAATTTAAAACAATTTACAAGTTACAAACTAAAATTAAGTAACAAATTATGTCTTTGATACAGTTGAAGTCCCCATTTTGAAATTTTCATTCTTTTTTAAATATTTCCCAAATTATGTTTAACAGAGCAAGGAAATGTTCACAGTATGTCTGATAATATTTTTTCTTCTGGAGAAAGTCTTATTTGTTTTATTTTGGCTAGAATAAAAGCAGTTTTTAATTTTTTAAGCACCATTTTAAGGTCAATATTATTAGCCGCCTTAAGCAATATATTTTTCCGATAGTCTACAGAACAAACCATCATTATACAATAACTTGCCTAATTACCCTAACCTGCCTAGTTAACCTAATTAACCTAGTTAAGCCTTTGAATGTTACTTTAAGCTGTATAGAAGTGTCTTAAAAATATCTAGTAAAATATTATTTACTGTCATCATGGCAAAGATTAAATAAATCATAGAGATGAGTTATTAAAACTATTGTTTAGTAATGTGTTGAAAAAAATCTTCTCTCTGTTAAGCAGACATTGGGGAAAAGGGGGGGCTAATAAATCTGACTGCAACTGGAAAGGAATATATGAACCTATCAGTTTACAATATATTGATGCCCAATTTCTAGGCTTTATTGGTGATAATGGTCACAAATGTTGTATCATTATTGCCTTTTTAGCTTATAAGTAGAGGACAGAAACTAGCCAGACAGTAATGTGTGAATTGTTGAGTGGCTAAAATAATCTTGTCATAATAAAAAAAATACAATTGTAGAGCAAGCCAAGTTCTGTTGCCATTAATATTTAACTTTTAGAACTGTCCAAGATATGAACAAAAGCAAGTGATGCATCATTTAGATAAAAAAAAATTAGATATAAAAACTTGAATGGTTCTAAAAATCTTTATAATAAATTATACAAAAAAAAAAAAAAAAACATTATCTTGAATGATATTAATGATATGACCTAGTTCCGGAAACTTTCTACTTCTCTGTTTATCCATCTGATTTTACTGTCTGTTTCTTTTGAACGCCCCATGTTATTTAAAAGAATATCTCAATGGTGAACGCGTCAAGTATAAAAGCCTCGTTCGTTTCGTGAGGTGTGGCACCAGGCGAAAGTATAAATCAGACTTAAGATGTTTGTTTGTTTTTTCTGTAGTTCAATTGTGCATTTAACCTGTCTTTAGTTCTGTTCAATTTGAATACATTTATTTTACCACTAATTTTGTGATTTTTGTATTTTCTCTCTGTGCATGCGTGTTTTTGATATTGTGAAATAGGTCTTAAATTTAATACTTAATAGTCTTAAAAAGGTCTTAAAAAGTCTTAAATTTGACATTATGATATCTGCAGAATATATATAATATATATATATATATATATATAATATATAATATCTGTTCAGAGATGCTCTTATGTGTGTCGTGTACGTTTTTTCATCATTAGTCAGTTTGACACTAATATGTTTATACTGCATACCTGTATATGTCTTTACTTGTTTGGAGTAAAGTTTTTCACTTCGCATTTTACATCGCATACTGTGAAAATATAAGGTGTTTTTTAGAAGGGTCCAAAGAACATTTATTTTACAAGCCGAAAAGCAGAATGCAAATTACTTTATTAAGTTAGTGACAGTTTAGGGACATGTTTCAGTGTTGGTAATGTCAAACGTTGTCTCGCAAAATGGTCCCACTTTTTGATTGTTTGCTAATGCTCACGTTAGAAGTCAGTGTACTGCTAAACAATGCATTCCTTTGAGATAATGCCTCATTTGCCAGTCTCTGGATTATTAGGTGGATTGTTGTGTGATCTGGTAGGGTTGTTATTTGGTTATTATTTATGAGGAAATACAAATTTATGCTGCAATAAAAAAAAATAAAAAATCCAAATGGATGGCCACAAAAGCAGACCCTACATCTAATAAGTTAGTTTCATTGTCACTTTGTACAGTAAGTGTAACATTTAATCTTGAAAACAAAAACAACTACAACTCATTGCTTAATTAAAAACTCATATAAATTGAAAACTCAAGTTGTGTTTTTAGCATTATCACAATATCAGTTTAACTTTAGCTGATAGTATTCAGTTTTTAAGGACCATAGGAAATCTTGTAGTAGCAAAGAAAATACATTTTAGGTTTAGTTTAAGTTTTTAAAAGAGGTTTTTCTATAGTATTTGATAGCAATAGTTGATTAGCTACGTCGGTTTGGTCCGCATATCATTATTGCTGCGTTTGAAGGACAACTTGAGATGACAAATGTCGACACATTGGATGCATTAATGTAAGCTAAACAAGTCAAATAAATCGCAGAAAATGCCTTATATAACTTCATAAAATCCTGTAATTAGACACAATTACAACACAATTCCCGCCTCTCGCTGACAGCTGTTTAACTAGGGGCTGGTACGCATGCGCCATATTTAAAAAAATACATATAATAGACATAAAATAGAAGTAGGATACATATTTAAAATAAATTGTGATGCTTTAATAGTTTAAAACTACAGATGATGGCTTTATTTCAGGCCCCTACCTAGATGAATGAAAAGATGATGTTGCATGCCTGCCCTGCATGTCCATTTTTTCATTTCACTTCAGTTATTGAAGCTCATCAACAAACAATGTTAGGCCTGTGTAGTCATGTTGGGTTGCGTTTCTTTAAACAAAATGCATGGTATTCATGATTATAAATAAAGTTCAATGAATTAGCCATCGTTAAGTCACTTTTAAATGGGCTTTGACTGCTTTTAGCCAAGCTTCAAGACACGTTTAGGAGTTTGACCACAGGGAGGAGACATTACGCCATATTTCACAGACAGGGGAGAAAGGTTAGGAACAAGCTGAGGATGAGAAAATGGGCATTTTGGGGTTAGTTAGCTATCCCTTTAACACGGTTTTCACAGTCGTTCAACTGCCACACAATACAGTCAATTGTGCTCATTATAATTCTAATAACTTCTAAGGTATTTTTGCTTCTTACGTTATCATTTGCTAATGTTGTGTTGCTTAAAATATAGTTTTCAGTGCAATAAGAAATGGTTCATTGCAAATTGTTGCAAACAATTTAAGCTGAATTTAAACAAACAAATTAAGTTGAACATTACTAAATTAAATTTGTTTACCTTTAAAAAATTAGTAAATCCAATGAATGATTTTTTTGTGTACCCCTAAGAACAAGTTAGGGTTAGTCCATCGTACAAGTAGGCTAATTAAATTCACAATGATCTAGTTGTCATTAAATGTCAGTAATATTTTCTTAAATACCAAGTATATTTTCTACACATTTCTATTAGATTTTCTGAGCGTTGACTTTCACTAATAAAAAAAATATAGATCGACCAATAAAAACCAGTTCTCTGAAATAACTCAAAGGTGCATCGGATGAACATTTCATTCAAAAGCATAGTTTTTTTTTAATATATATGTTATTTAAAGTTTTTCACATTTTAAAGAACACACCCCAAATCCCTCCCATGCCAGCAAATAATAATAAATAAGCATATGTGAAATGCAAATACATATGCACATGTACTTCCACAACTGTACAGATAATCATATTCCTCCATGAGTAGTCTATGCCTGCACATATCCACAAGTCCAGTCAAACATCTGTATATATACATTACATATACAGCATATATACATATGTGCATATATACATCATTAGTACAAATGACAAGAGAAGAGAAAAAATAAATAAATAAAAAGAATAAATAAATAAATAAATAAATAAATAAATAAATAAAGGAAAAGAGATCAATAATAAAAATTGAAAAAATGTTTTTGAATATGTGAATACCTATACATACCCAATTATTAAAATTTTTTATTTTGTACACATTGCTATGATTCATGAAATCTTCCACACCACTCAGTTTTCATTGGTCAGTCTGTAGACATTCAAAAAAGGGTTTCCAAATTTTTGATAATTTATTTGGTTTGCCTGCAATCTCATATCTAATCTTTTCCATGTGTAATACATTACAGAACTCTGTAAGTCATGTCTCAAATTTAGGTGTACACTCTTTTTCAAAAGCATACAGTTGAGGTCAGAATTATTAGCCCCCCTGAATTATTAGCCTCCCTGTTTATTTTTTTCCCTATTTTTTCTGTTTAACGCAGAAAAAAAATCTAAACAATAGTTTTAATAACTAATTTCTAATAACTTATTTTCTTTATTAATATTAATTTGATTATTTGATTTCTTTTATCTTTGCCATGATGACAGCAAATAATATTTTACTAGATATTTTTCAAGATACTAGTATTCAGCTTATTTAAAGGCTTAACTAGGTTCATTAGGTTAACTAGGCAGGTTACGTTAATTAGGCAAGCCATTGTATAACAATGGTTTGTTCTTTAGACTATTGAAAAAAATAAAGACGCTAATAATTTTGACCTTAAAATGGGTTTTAAAAAATTAAGAACTGCTTTTATTCTAGCCGAAATAAAACAAATAAGACTTTCTCCAGAAGAAAAAAATATTATCATACTGTGGAAATTCCCTTGCTCCATTATTTGGGAAATATTTAAAAGAGAAAAAAAAATTAAAAGGGAGGCTAATAATTTTGACTTTACCTGTGTGTAGACAGAAGACAGCACAACAATTACTGTACACATTCGGACAATGGATTAACATCCAGAAAACAACATCCAGAGGAGGAAGAAAATAGATAAAATTGAATGGTGAAAGGGTACAGAGGAAAAACAGAAGGACAAACATTGGTGAAGAGGGTCGAAGGGTACAGCCAAATATTGACAGATCATCAAATTATTCAAACATGTTGAGAACAGGTATGTCAAACAATGTGCTGTTTATAACTTTGCAGCAAACAGCACACATATACTGTAGATGTATGTATATATTTAAACTTTTATGTAAAAATTATTACCTTTTATGCATTTTTTTGATCTAAAAGGACAGTAAGATTAGCTCACTTGAGGTATATTTAAGGAATAAATGCTAACAATTGAAATTTGTTAATGATCACACAATAAAAATAGATAACGTTAATTAAACTTTATTTTAAGTAGTGTCCAGTAGTATTAATTGTTATATAATAGTCAAATATCTCACTTTTACCATTATTAAATCATTATTATCATTTTTATAATTATTCATCAACTAAAAAATTGCAAATATCAAATAAATTGGAGCTGGGTATTGCAGATTTTAAAAGTATTAATATACTGTATGCAGCTTAATGTCAGCTGCAAGTTTCAAAAGCAGGACTTTTAATACTTTACAAACTAAACCATCTCAGATATAATGATACAGACAATATACAGACAGACAGACAGACAGACAGACAGACAGACAGACAGACAGACA
>CAIGQZ010032926.1:824837-849745 GCA_903798205.1 Danio tinwini | reverse complement strand
GACAGACAGACAGACAGACGGACAGACAGACTTTTTCAGTCAGTATCATCCAGTTTGTAAATTTGACTCTATTAGTCAACAGCTGATAAGCTAACAATAAAATATGTTTTTTTCAAATAATAAATCAACACAAAGAAGTAGATGACCATCAGAATGACCTCAGATTCCCAGCACGGAGCTCACGTTGTGACTGATATTGTCACCCACAACCAGATCAGTCCAGTCAGGACCAGACACTGGAAAACAATGCAAATGAGCCAACCAGGTGTCTTCTTCAGGCAATCATTTAAGCTCAAGCCTATTTCGGTGCTCTGAGGGATAATGTTACACTATTAATGTGGCAGATTCTTGACAACATTTAGTTTTGTTGTTGATTTGGGTAAACACATTAAATATGATAGTTTACCTGCTATTTTTCCACTCAGTTGTCATAGTACAGCAGCACTGTAAGACATTGGTGATTAAATGAATAGTCCCACATGGAAACTTGAGTGAAGTGAAGCAGCCAGTCGAACGTGCTTTAATGCACGGCGCTCTTCACACAAAGTGGAGCCCGCTTGCGCTGGTGTTTGTCAAGTACTTCAAGCACTGTACAGAAAATGAGTTTGGACTGAATCAACATTAAGGGCATAGCCTTGAAAATGAGAGGAAAATTAAACTGAAGGGAGAAATCTGTCTGGAACACAGATATGCTACAAACATTATATAAAAGGAAGAAAACTGCTGACTTTTTACTGCATGGGAAATGTATGATTTCTATTGAAAATTCTGTGTCAAGAATGAAAATGAATTTGACATTTGTAATAGTGAAGTTACAAATTTGAAAGTAAATGTACATTAACCTTATGTTGAATATCATATAACACATTACAGTTGAAACTTGTTCTTGCTGTGTTGGCGTGGGTTTCCTCCAGGTGCTCCGGTTTTCTCCACAGTCCAAAGACATGCGCTATAGGTAATTGAATAGGCTAAATTGGCTGTGGTTTATGTGTGTGCATGAGAGAGTGTATGGGTGTTTCCCAGTGCTGGGTTGTGGCTGGAAGGGCAGCCATTTTGTAATACCATATGCTGGATACTTTTGCATCAAGTAATCGACGTGACCCAGGGCGCAAGCCTTGCGTGTAGCCGTGCATTTATATTTCTGCGCGCTGTTTCTTTTTCTTTGCAATACATTTCAGAAATGCTGGCTGGCAGGAGGTGTTTATGTTTCTCTGTGTCGAGTTTCTTCGCTGGTGTTTTGTTTTTTCGGAACACTTTCTTAATGTACAAGTGGCTCAAATTCGCTCATTTTGAGGCGGGAACCAGCGGATGTGCAAAAACTTTAATTATAAAGTAAACACAAAACAACAGTCTCCATCCGGAGCTCCTTCATGGGACTCCACACTTGTAAACACCCGCTGCATTGGGCGCGCGGCTCTCACCTCCACCCATACTTGTCAGCGCTACCAAGCCGACCAATCGCAGAGCTTGCGCTACGGGTACACGTTAAATTTTTTGAGAGGTGCGCGTCAACGTCGCCAATGCCGACAGCGAGGGCTATGCGTCCACGAGTAGGCTGCGCCCTAGCATACGCGTGCGCTTGACGCAGAAGTATAAATCGGCCTTAAGTTGGTGGTTCATTCCGCCGTGGTGACCCCAGATTAATAAAGGGATTAAGCAGAATAGAAAATGGATGAATGAATAAGTTGAAACTGTAATAATATTAGTGTAAAAAGTGTGCTTGGTACTGGTGAGTAGGTTTGACAAACCACCTGTAGAAACACACTTCTCGCTCTCCCAAAAAAGTCTCTGAGTACTAACAGTTCCTTTGTATGATAAGCTTTTCTTGTGTGTATTGCCTCTTGTTCAATTGTTGTCTCAAAAGCATCTGCCAAATGGCTAAATTTAAAGTAAATCATAAAGTACTTTACAAGTACTACATCCAGATTAGTTTACTTATCTAAATCAAAACAAAAGTTTATAAAAAGCTGAGCATATTTTTTTACAGGCAGTGTTTTGTTTTATAGTGTTTTGATTTTTCTTGTATGTTAAAAATCATTAGAATATTAGGTAAAGATCATATTCCCTGAAGATATTTAGCAAATTTTTACTAAAGTCTTGTTGCCTTTCCAAGTTTTAGAAACAACAAATAATAACTTGAAATTCTAGTCATTTGGTATATCATTCTAGTCATTTGGTATCAGAAGTGGCTTAAATGAAAGGCAAAGGCCTCTAGATTACGCTTATTTTTACCAATATAAAATATGATCATGCCTTGATTTTTAATGATTTAATTAGGACAGTAAGGCCTGACTTTGCTTAGACAAAAATCTTGTCACTGACCAGAAATAATGTCCAGTATAGAATATAAAGTCATGCTGCAGTGGAAAAAGAATTAATATTGTGTATGACTCCCATGAGCTTGGAGGACTGCATCCATACATCTCTGCAATGACTCAAATCACTTATTAATAAAGTCATCTGAAAAGGCAAAGACAACGTTTTTGCAGGACTCCCAGAGTGCATCAAGATTTTTTGGATTAATTTTCAGTGCCTCCTCCTTCATCTTACCCCAGACATGCTCAATAGTGTTCATGTCTGGTGACTAGGCTGGCCATTTCTGTAGCACCTTGACCTTCTTTGCTTTCAGGAACTTTGATGTGGAGGCTGAGGTATGAGAAGGAGCTCTATCCTGCTGAAGAATTTGCCCTCTCCTGTGGTTTGTAATGTAATGTGCAGCACAAATGTCTTGATATCTCAGGCTGTTGATGTTTCCATCCACTCTGCAGATCTTTCGTACGCCCCCATACTGAATGTAACCCTCAACCATACTTTTTTCTACATCGAACTTGACTGATTTCTGTGAGAATCTTGGGTCCATGTGGGTTCCAGTAGGTCTTCTGCATTATTTGTGATGATTGGGATGCAGTTCAACAGATGATTCATCAGAAAAATCTACCTTCTGCCACTTTTCCAAACGATCAACTGGAAGTCAAGTTATTAATTGTTTCCATAAACACCAAAACTCAATTTTTGATTACTATCTATTATACATTACTAAGACCTTATTCTGGACAATTTTAAAGGAGTTTGAATAAAAATGTAGATTTTTTTAACCTTTAGATTATAGATATTTATATGGTTGGATCTCAGCAAAATATGGTCCTTTTAGACAATTATAAAAATAAAGAATGACACTAATACACAACATTCATAAATAAATGTGATTAAAACTACTTCTTTTGTCAAATGCATGCATTATTTGATTGAACTATTTAGAGGCTGTAAGCAAACTATACTTTGCATTGGCAATTTCTTAATGCATATTTGACATTTTAAAAAAAGACACAGAGAGGATTGACCAGATGTCCCGTTCTTCCTTACTGACGTCAGTGGCAACAACATTAATACTTATTACACAGCTCCACAATTAACCTCTGCATCACATTATAGTGAAAGAGGGGCTTGGAAGTCAAGTTGACAAGCATTTCAGACCCCCTCCCTCCGCAGCCTCATGTCACCCACACTCACTTGTCTGGAGGTGTGGAAGCTGGCAGAATCATTATTGGAAATGACTGGGCTCGCATTCCAGGAGATAATGTGCTCGTCACGGGGGCAGACGACCAGGAACCAGACCTGCCACCTCTCAGATCAGCCAGAGAGCCTCTTTCTCCCCACGCTGACAGTCCCAATCCACTGCATTTCCCGCACAATCCGGAGTCTGTCTGGAGGGAAGACTGAATCAGGCTTTATGGAATCTGTCATTTAAGTTTATGGTGACTAGATTTATTTCAGATGCAAACCCAAGATGTTATCTAGTTCAGTGGTCAAATAGCTTTAAAATCTTAATAATGATTATTTTTGACTTGAAAAAGGGAGAGTTAATGAGTGTTGTTTATTTTTATTTGTAATTATTACACTATATCTGAAATGCTTGATCTTTATTGGTCAGTGAGAAAAGTCTAATATATGTTATTCTGAGATCTGCGGAAACTAATAACATCCCAATACTTTGAATCATCTTCGAACTTCAGTAAATAGGTTCACATCCATATACACTCACCGGCCACTTTATTAGGTACACCTTACTAGTTCCCGGTTGGACCCACTTTTGCCTTCAGAACTGCCTTAATCCTTCGTGGCATAGATTCAACAAAGTACTGGAGATATTCCTTTGAGATTTTGGTCTATATAGACATGACAGCATTATGCAGTTGCTGCAGATTTGTCTTCTGCACATCCATGATGCAAATCTCCTCCACCACATCCCAAAGGTGCTCTTTTGGATTAAGGTCTGGTGACTGTGGAGGCCATTTGAGTACAGTGAACTCATTGCCATGTTCAAGAAATCAGTCTGAGATGATTCATGCTTTATGACATGGTGCGTTATCCTGCTGAAAGGTCCCACTGTGGTCATAAAGTGATGGACATGGCCAGCAACAATACTCAGGTAGGCTGTAGCGTTGACACTATGCTCAATTGATACTAATGGGCTCAAAGTGTGCCAAGAAAATATCCCCTACACCATTACACCACCACCACCAGCCTGAACCACGGATATAAGGCAGGATAGATCCATGCTTTCATGTTGTCGATGCCAAATTCTGACCCTACCATCCAAATGTTGCAGCAGAAATCGAGACTCATCAGACCAGGCAATGTTTTTCCAATCTTCTATTGTCCAATTTTGGTGAGCCTGTGCGAATTGTAACCTCAGTTTCCTGTTCTTAGCTGGCAGGAGTAGCACCCGGTGTGGTCTTCCGCTGTTGTAGCCCATTCGTCTCATGGTTGGACGTGTTGTGCGTTCAGAGATGCTCTTCTGCAGACCTCGGTTGTAACGAGTGGTTATTTTAGTTACTGTTGCCTTTCGCTGGAACCAGTCTGGCCATTCACCTCTGACCTCTGGCATCAACAAGGCATTTGCGCCCACAGAACTGCCACTCACTGGATATTTCCTCTTTTTTGTGGACCCTTCTCTGTAAACCCAAGAGATGGTTGAGCGTGAAAATCCCAGCAGATCAGCAGTTTCTGAAGTACTGAGACCAGCCCGTCTGGCACCAACAACCATGCCATGTTCAAAGTCACTTAAATCACCTTTCTCCCCATTCTGATGCTCGGTTTGAACTGCAGCAGATCGTCTTTACCATGTCTAAATGCATTGAGTTGCTGCCATGTGATTGGCTGATTAGAAAATTACGTTAACAAGCAGTTGGACAGGTGTACCTAAAAAAGTGACCGGTGACTGTATAAATGCTTGTCTGTCACGCCGCAGGTTTTTTTTTTTTTGACTGTTTGAAATCAACTTGTGACTAAATAATATGTAGGTTAGTGTATGCTCCACTCAGTTGTTTTTGTTTCTATCAACTTTGCGTTTAATTAAAGAATTAATCAACTATTACGGCTCAGAACAGTGTTTTGTGTCTGATTTTTCAGTTCTTTGGGTAGTAGCCATAAAAGATCAGAATAAAGTGAATCCAGGCAGTTGTTTTCGCAGAATAAAGCCCTTCAGTCTTATACAACAGGCTGTCAGGCTTTATTTTGCAATGGATGTACAGTGCCAGATAATCAGCAAGTGACGATTTTGTTCGCTTTGACTCGTTGAATGAAAACGTTGCTTTATTCGCACATCTTTTATGCGATAATCTAGTTTTGCGCAAGTTAATTCGCAATTTTGGATGGAAACATAGCTATTTTGCCCACTGTTATTAAAATTTTACTGTCAATAAAATGTGGTTATTTATTGACTTTTTATTTTTATTCTGTATTATTTAAGTTAAATTTTAAAAAGTTATTTAAAAAAACTTTATATTATTCAATAAAACAATAAATAGTAATAACTAAGTAGTTTTGATTTCGGTTTTCATCCAGAAATATCAGTTTGGTTTCAGCCTTGTATGTTTAAATATTTTAAGAAAATGTCTTCAAATAAGTCCAGGATGCATCTGATCACTATTTTTGCTTCGTTATGGCAAAGAAGAATCACATGTCGTACTTTGTTTTAAGCAACACACAGATTATTGCTTGCTAGACAGCTGAAAAACTGCTAACCATTTCCATTGGTATTCAGTTCTCAATGCAGACACTTTATGCTCACTAAAGAAGTACAGCTTTGTTTCTATATTAAGTGATATAATTTATTCAGTCAAGCATTTCAGTGCTGTTTGGTTACCAACCTGAGGACAAAGAGTTAAGCCACGCTCAGACAAGTGCAATAAACCAGCCAACCATTTTTCTAGGAATATGAAGCAGTGTCACCATGGTAACCATTCAGAGATGGTGCTGTTTAGTACCTCTGTCCAAATAATGCTTTGGAAGCAAAAGAACGTTTAATAACTATCCGTTCATTTATTCCAAGTGTACCTTTAATCCACTAGGGAGATTATTTCGAGTTATACTTCAGGCATTAATTTCAGGTTGGTCAATAAGTCATAACCTCATAACCATTTAATTTTTCAGCCAAATGATAAGCAGTGCAATGGTCTACTTTTTGTTTACGTAGAATGCATAGGAATATGAAGTGGGTCCAATTTTTGTAGGTTTGCTCAATGCAAACACATACACTTTGGAAAAAGAAATGTAAGCATCTATCCTTCAATGATTCAATTTCTTTTCAGCTTAGTCCCTTTATTAATCTGGGGTCGCAACAGAGGAATGAACCGCCAACTTATCCAGCATATGTTTTACGCAGCCGATGCCCATCCAGCTGCAACCCATTACTGGGAAACACCCATACATTCTCATTCCCACACATACACTACGGACAATTTGAGCTTACCCAATTCACCTGTACCGCATGTCTTTGGACTTGTGGGGGAAACCGGAGCACCCGGAGGAAACCCACGTGAACGCAGGGAGAACACGCAAACTCCTCACAGAAATGCTAACTGACCCAGCCAAGGCTCGAACCAGCGACCTTTTTGCTGTGAGGTGAGATTGCTACCCACTGCGCCACAGCATCGCCCAACATCATCTAAAAAATGAAATAAAATATGATGAGGAAACCATATTGGTTGTCTGGATTTGCTATGAATAGTAAACTACTGATAACACATCTTCAATATTCATTTATTCATTTTCTTGTCGGCTTAATCCCTTTATTAATCTGGGGTCACCACAGCCGGATGAATCGCCAACTTATCCAGCATATGTTTTATGCATCGGAAGGCCCTTCCAGCAGCAACCCATGACTGGGAAACTCCCATACACTCACATTCACTACAGACAACTTAGCGTACCCAATTCACCTATAGCACATGTCTTTGGACTTGTGGGGTAAACTGGAGCACCCGGAGGAAACCCACGCCAACACGGGGAGAACATGCAAACTCCACACAGAAATGCCAACTGACCCAGCCGAGGCTCAAACCAACGACCTTCTTTCTGTGAGGCGATCGTGCTACCCGTGACACTCACATTTTCAAAATATCAGATAATATCATTATCATTTGTTCATGGTTGAAATAAAAGCTTCAAAATGCTAGTAAAAAAAAATCAGAAAATTATAATTATAATTTCAAAATTTTAAATGATAATAGTTTAATTTAATAAAAATAAAAAAGGCTTTAAATTAAATATGCAGGCTGATAGATGTCCTCAGTGGAGTGAGTACAACACCATTTCCTTATCCACGAAAGTAAAGGAGTAAAGTAAAGAGTAAAAGTGATGAGAAAGAGAAAGTAAAGAGGCCAAATGGAGGAGGCTCGTTCTTTATCCTCGCGCTGCAGGTGCTCTGTTTAACTGTTTTCTCGCTAGTAAAGAGTTCAGTGTTTTCCACTTACAATGTCCGCCATGTAAATAGCAAGTGAGTCATGGCGCGACACAACTGACTCTTAAAGTTAATAGTAGATGAGACTCTGATTAGTTTAATGCACGTTGTGGCACGTTAAGGCGCAGAGCGTATTTTTCTGTCCTTAAAATAGCAAAAGTGGATTCGGGTGCCCCCTTAATGCTTTTGCACCACGCACTTTAGACTTTGCGCCTAGATCAGGGGTGGGCAAACTCGGTCCTGGAGGGCCGGTGTCCTGCACAGTTTAGCTTCAACTCTAATCAAACACACCTGCTTATAGATTTCTAGTGATCTTGAAGACACTGATTAGCATGTTCAGGTGTTTTTGATTAGAGTTGAAGCTAAACTACTGTATGCAGGACACCGGCCCTCCAGGACCGAGTTTGCCCACCCCTGGCCTAGATTGTTAAAATAGAGCCCTTAGTCTCTATTTCAGTGGTCGACACAGCGAAATGAACCGCCAACTATTCCAGCATATGTTTTACGCAGCGCATGCCCTTTCAGTGTTGTGGAAAGTTGCACTGGATCTTGACAAACATCTTCTAGGTTTCAAAAAAAGAAGCTGAGAACGTTCATCTACAGCAGAGATGGTCGATCGAGCTCTCTCCCTCCCAATGTTCAAAAAACCCACAGTTTTTATACAGTTTCTTATCCATAGTTATCATGAGACATGATGTAACATCACCCTACTCCTGGCTCCAATAGGATTCTATCTTTTTAATTAATGGCTGTATGTTTTTCTGTTTTTACATATCTTAAAGGTCATATAGCATGTGCTTACAATTATGTGTTTGCATATGATCGTGTTGTTTCCATACTTTCTAAATTATTTAGTTTATGTATGCTATTTTAGTGAGGGTTGTTTTTGTCTTGGTCAATACATGCATCTACCTAAATGTATTGCATATGCTCTGTCTGCATTCTTACTTAGGCGCATGACCTGTTGTGCTTCAATTCTTAGGCCCTCAATTATAAAACCCTGCATGTTTGCGTGTTTCCTCTGCATCTCTTGAATCCATGTATTTCTATAAGTGTATTTTAATTTATATTTTAAAAAAGTGGCAGATTATATAGTGATTACATAATAAAAGTTCCTCTATAATTCTCCTAAACCAGCAGCAACCCAGTACTGGGAAACACCCATACACACTTATTCACACAGACTCACACACACACACACACACACTAATACACTGCAGACAATTTAGTGTATTCAATTCACCTATACCACGTCTTTGGAATTGTGGGGGAAACCGGAGCACCCGAAGACAACCCACGCCAACACAGGGAAAACATGCAAACTCCACACAGAAATGTCAACAGGCCCAGCTCAGCCGGAACTTGAACCATCGATCTTCTTGCTGTGAGGCAACAATGTTAACCACTGAGCCACCGTGCCACCCTACTAAATTAATGCTAAAATCTATTCGACTGATTATATTTTATTTCAAACACATTATCGATGCTGTAAAAAGGAAACTGGCATTGAAAATAGTCACATCCGGAAGTTTATCAGTGGCTGAAAAACACTTCCCATTGTTTTGAATGTGTATTTAATTAACTGTACTGGCACATACTATAAAAAGATTAACTTGCACATCTATGTGAGATTATCCTCATCACATATGACTAAAGGAACCAAGCTGTGTTATACCTTGGTATAGTTTAGTTTAGCATAGTGGTACAGCACAGTTTAAAGGATCATACCAGAGACAGTTTCCAATATTCAAATGAATCACAACAAACAAAAATCTGTCAAGAAAACAACAACTCCTGTTTACTTTGATGCAACATTTTGTGGTTCATATACATGGCTTTTACAGGTATCTGAGGGGAGGTCGCGTCTGTCGAGGGACCTGACACATTCCAACCCCAAAAAAGGCAGCGCCGTGGGGCAGACAGAGCCAGCAACACAACAACCAAATATGCAGATCACTTCTTATAACTCTTGCTCATGTTAATGTAATTCGATGGCTTTCCAGGTTTGAATGGCACAGCTAGCGCTTTTGGGCATTTGGGCAGGTTTCAAAGGTAGTCATACCTCACGCATTCACAGAATTACAATGGAGCTGTGATCGACTAGGTGTTCCACCAGCATGTTGCTTTATAAAATCCTCCAAATCTGTTCATTAAAGAAGGGATTAATTATAAGACTAATTACGCAACATTATAGTGTAGCTGCTGGTTACTGACTTAGTATAAGAGTAATGACTGAAACAGCACACAGAGAATAAAGAACCGTCCAGACTAACTGAACTTCCTCCTACTTTCCCTGATATATAATATAATATCATGAAAAATGAAATGCTGTTATGTAATGGGGAAAAAAAAAGTGTAAAACGGTAATGTATCTGGCTTCAAACTGCTTCATTTTTCCCTTCTTCTGTTGTAGTTTCACCAACAGTAGCCTCCACAGGGACTCCAAGCCCTACAGATAGTCATTGATATCTGTCAGAAAGTTAGCAAAGACAGCTTAATGAAGCTGAAAGGACGGCTAATGCATGCATGTTGGGGTAGAATCTTTGTCTGGAAGGGCTAATGTGACATATATTGTTAAATAAAAAAGAAAACTGAAGCTGCATTGTGTTATTTCTTCATTCAGTTGAATGACACAGTGCAAGAGACATTATCTATAGTTGCTTTCTTTTTTACTGTAGATGATATTATCTTGAAGAAAGGACTGTAACTGATTTAAAGGGCACATCAATGATGCAAAATCAACATTTGGAAGCTGTTTGGAAAGAACTGTGAGTAGGTAAAGTGTGTTCACAGTCATATTGGAGTGAAATAAACACAACAAGTCTCTTTCTTTCAATTTCCTGACATTAAAATAAGATCCAAATCCCAGTCATTTTAAGGCCCACTCCAACGTGACACACACAACCTGACAAAAGTCTTGTCTCCTATCCAAGCTTTAGGAACAGCAAATAATAACTTGACTTCTAGTTGATCACTTGGTATCAAAAATGGCTTATATAAAAGGCAAAGGCCTCTAGATTACGCTTATTTTACCAAAATAAAATATGATCATGCCTTGATTTTTAATGGTTTAATTAGGACAGTAAGGTCTGACTTTGCTTAAATAAAAGTCTTGTCACTTAGAAATAATGTACAGTAGAGAATATAAACTCATGCTGCAGTGGAAAAAAAATTAACCTTCTGTATGACTCTCATGAGCTTGGAGGACTGCATCCATACATCTCTGCAATGACTCAAATAACATTAATAAAGTCATCTGGACTAGGCCGAAGGAAAATGAATGAATAAATGAAAATGCTAATTGTTTGCAGCTAAGAAGCCACATTCACTCTATCTTTAGTGGGAAGGGAAAATCTTTTATAATATGTTATCAAAGAGGACAATGAATTTCTAGTTTAGTTGAACTAAACAAAACCGTATTCTTGAGCGACTTTATCACCTCGAAAATCCGTAGTTATATTTTCCAAATCAATTCAGACACCAAAGACGGGGTTCCTCTGAGAGAGAGAACACTTGTACCCATTAAAGGCCAATAAGTAACATCTTGCTCCAGCTTCAGGGCAGAATATTTCCCACATTACTTTGGTAGTCTGTGTGAAAATGGAAACAGTTGATTCCCACTGGAATACATTACACTGTACTAGCTGAAGCATGGCAGCCAACAGATACAGGATGTACTGTACACTTACCCTACAGGCCGTGAATTAATTTCTAACGGTAGATAAGCAAAACACTTTTATTTGCACAACAGTTAATGCATTTCTCAAAACAATTAGTACAAACTGCAAAACCTAGTTGATAACCTGCAGAAGCGTGTCACTTGTTCAAAATGGAGAGCTCATTCCTCAAAAGCAAGTATTCATGTCAATGAAAGTGTCAGTGTCATCAAGATGAAAAGTCCTGACACCATTGTTTATGAACAAGATAGTCAAATGGCTGTCTTGTTTTCATTATGACACTTTACTCTGTACATTTTTTCCAAAGCAAAAAATTCTGATTTTGGTGACACGTCCTGAAAATGCTCAAGACAGCACTGTATACTATTTGCACAGCCATTTGAAAACTTCAGTAAAGTTAGCAGGCCCGAATTAAGAATTCTGAGGCCCCTGGGCACAATGTCTTGTAGGGCCTCCTACAAGGCCGCACCCCTATAGTTGAATAAAAAAATAAGATTAATATAATATTTTTAAAATAAAGTTCATCTATAATATTTTTCCCACATTTTTTAAATAAATGACATAGTACATATTTATAGTCAACAAAGATTTACCTGATTTTAAAAGCATTTAAAGCACACTTTGATAAAAAAAATACTAATAAAACTAGTGAAAATTAATGTTTTTTAATATACTTGTTCAAGTTCACTGAAGCTGTACTAAAATTTATATTTAAGGGTATTTTTAATATACTGTATAACTTCTACAAACTTATAATGCATATGATTTGGGTATAACACCTCTCCAACCCAATTCTATGAATCTGAGTCTTCCATAATACACACACTGATTAATGATTCCTACTGTCTCCCTCGTGATGAAGAAGAGTAGGCAAGAAGCACTTGATTATAAAGCTGAAAGTATCCGAAATCCCACACACTGTACCAGTTCTCTCCTATCTCTCTTCTCTTCAGGGGCTTTTTCTGTCTGTCTCTCTCTCTCTCTCTGTCTCTCTCTCCATGAGGTCAGAGAATATGGGTGAAGCAGGGCGACTAACATTGTAAATACAGATTAATTATATTAAGACGTCGCTAACATTTAAGACCAGGTGGAAAATAACTGTTTATAGAATATTTATTATTATTATCCTTAATACAGTTTTTCTCAGTGGCTTTGGTGCATTTCTCACAACACTATTTACATTTGCACAACAGTTAATGCATTTCTCAAAACAATTAGTCATTTGTGCACATCATAGTAGCAGTTTCTCATTCCTTCCAGCAAATTGCGAATGCTTTTGGACATGCATCAATTGCTTTCATACAACTCTCTTCTTTTCCAAAAAATGATTACCAGTGATCCAGCCTGAGCAGATCGCTGGTAAACACCTAGGACTACAAATCTGCCATATAATGGACTACATCTCCACACATGCACTCCACTCTCACACACGTTACTCATCTCCACTGATTGCACACACACCACCGGAGGCTTGTCAAAGACTGATTACACACAGTACATAAGCAGCACACACACACCATGGTGACTCAGTGGTTGACACTGTCGCCTCACAGCAAGAAGGTCACTCGTTCGAGTCTCCCCATGTTGGCGTGGGTTTCCTCTGGGTACTCCAAGTTTCAGCCACAGTCCAAAGACATGCGCTATAGGTGAATTGGATTAACTAAATTGGCCATAGTGTGTGTGTGCATGTGTGAATGCAAGAGTGTATAAGTGTTTCCCAATAATGAGTTGTGGTGTGTGTGTGTGTGTGTGTGTGTGTGTGTGTGTGTGTGTGTGTGTGTGTGTGTGTGTGTGTGCGTGTGTGAATGCAAGAGTGTATGGGTGTTTCCCAATACTGGGTTGCGTCTGGAAGGGCATGCACTGCGTGAAAAATATGCTGGAATAGTTGGCGGTTCATTCTGCTGTGGCGACCCCTGTTTAATAAAGGGACCTATCCGAAAAGAAAATGAATGAATGAAATTGGCCGTAGTGTGTGTGTGTGTGTGTGTGCATGTGTGAATGCAAGAGTGTATGGGTGTTTCCCAATACTGGGTTGTGGCTGGAAGGGCATGCACTGCGTGAAACATATGCTGGAAGAGTTGGCAGTTCATTCTGCTGTGGCGACCCCTGATAAATAAGAGACTAAGCTAAAGGAAAATGAATGAATGGAATTGCCCGTAGTGTGTGTGTGTGTGAGTGTGTGTGAGTGCATGCGTGTGTGAATGCAAGAGTGTATGGGTGTTTTCCAATACTGTATTGCGGCTGGAAGGGCATTCGCTGCGTAAAACATATGCTAGAATAGTTGGCGGTTCATTCTGCTGTGGCGACCCCTCATTAATAAGGGACTAATCCAAAAAGAAAAAGAATGAATTAATGAAAGTGGTCGTAGTGTTGGTGCGTGTGTGTGTGCATATGTGAATGCAAGAGTGTATGGGTGTTTCCCAATACTTTGTTGCGGTTGGAAGGGCATCTGCTGCGTAAAACATGTGCTGAAATAGTTGGCGGTTCATTTCGCTGTGCCGACCCTTGATAAATAAGAGACTAAGCTGAAGGAAAATGAATGAATGAATGAATGAATGAATGAATGATAAGTAATAACACTTTTCTTTAAGCCACATGATTTTGAACATGTCAAGTTAAAACCTAGAAGTACCCTAGCAACCAACTAGCTGTACCTTAGCAACCACACATAACCTATTTGTATGAAATGTTAAATATAGCAGAGGGCAAGGCTAAATATATCAAAATAGGTCTTAGCTTGGTCTTATCATTACTAGAATAGCAGCACAGTTGATGGTGAAGAGGTGACAGTAGTCATGTATAGTCTGAAGTGTGGTCAGTAGTTTGGAATTCAGAGGGCTGGACAAACCACGAGTGAACTATGATGTAATTTAAAGGATGTGGAAGGGATCTTGAGAAAGAGGTAAATCCAATATGGCAAAAAGTCAAGTGACCTTCAACTTAAATAAACAATAAAATAACAGAATAACTTGCTGTTTCCATGCAAAGTAGTACATTTAGCAGTAACACTTTATAATAACTACACACTATGAATCATTTAATAAGCATTAGCATAAAGTGAATTCATTATTTGTTAGGCACTGACTCTACATTAATAAGCGTTAGTAAGCAGTTTATAACTGCAGCTACAAATGCTGTATTCTTGGCTTATACGCACCTGTATAATGTGCTTAATAATTGTACTTACATAATTTGTGGGTGATTTATTTTTCATGACTAAATTAAGTATCGCATTATTTACAACCATTATGAGTAGCCGATGGTTTTTAAGATCATTCAGAATGAGTTAGTAAACGATTAATAAACTATTGAAATCAACCTTTTTAATTCTTATTATTCAGGCATATAGTAATGGTTACTATGTATGTTAATAAATGCTTTATTAACACAACTTCATGCAGTTTTGTGACCTAAAGTGAGGACTATTTATGCTTTATGAATCCCTTATAAATGACAATTAAAGGCTCAATAATCTTTGCAATCCTATCTAAAAAAATAAAATTACTGCAAAATAATAATAATAAAACGTCAAATTACTGTAAAATAAAAATATAATATAATAAACAATAAAATAATTTAACAATATATTCTGATACAATATTTCAATGTTTTTTAGCGATGTTTAAACTGTACAGTAATTTTAATTTACATAGCAAAGATTTATTTTTCATTTGATTCAGCTTTATTTGTGTATCTTCAAATGAATAGAAATGAATGAAGCTATTTATTTTATAGAATATAAGTTTAGAATATAACTGAGCCTTTAATTGTCATTTATAAGGGATTTATAAAGCATAAATAGGCCTCACTTTAGATTAGGTCACAAAACTGGATGAAGTTGAGTTAATAAAGCATTAATTAACACACACATTAACTATTAGTACACTCTCAGAAATAAAGGTACATGATCTGTCACTGGGGTGGTACCTTTTGAAAAGATACTAATTTGTAATTAAAGGTTTATATTAATACCTTAAGGGTACATATTAGTATCTTAAAAGTACAAAAGTGTACCTCTTAAAATTTGTAGGTACTAAAATATACTTTTGAGGTACCAATATGGACCCTTCAAGTACAAATGTGTACTTTTTGAAAAGGTACCACCCCAGTGACAGCTTGCGTACCTTTATTCTGAGAGTGTATATTAGTATATAGTATATTTATTAATCACTGACTAACTCATTCTGAATGATCTTTAAAAATCACCAACTATTCTACTAGTAACTAGGGCCAGACGGAGTCTGTGGATGTTTTTTGCTATTTCTGCTGAGAATTTTGGTAAAAATCTGTGGATTTCTGCGGAATTATTTTGGGAGTATCATAACTAAAACCTTAATATGTGAAATAAAAAATAATACCTTTTTAACTTTAATTTAATGTTTCAAATGCAAATCCAATTAGATTAAATTTATTTGGTAAACTAAGCAAGTCTCTCATAATATATCTACTAAAAGACAGAAAATATTACTGTACAAACCACATTCTACATAAATCAGATGAACATTTTTATATTAGTCAATAATATTACTGTAATTAATTTAAAAACTGAATAAATTTAGATTTACACACATTTACTCAAGTAAATAAACAGAATTAATGATGAGCTAAAAGTCTGCGGAATTCAGCGCACGCAGATTCCGTGTGGGCCTACTTTTAAGTCAAGAATACAGCATTTGTAGCGGCAGTTATAAACTGCTTACTAACGTTTATTAATGTAGAGTTAATGCTTAACAAATAATGAACTCATTATTTGCTAATGCTTACCAAATAATTCATAGTGTGTCGTTATTATAAAGTGTTACCCATTTAGCTTATGTGAAATATTGAATTATAACAATATCAAACAAAAAAATTATGGCATCATCCAAGTCAGTTCAGTTTGAAGGGATACTTCCCACAAAATTAAATCATATCATATAATTTATTCACCTTCTACATGATTCAAACCTTTATAAAAGTGTATTTCTTCTGTTAAACGCCAAAGGAGATATTCTGAAACACATTTGGAAACCTGAAACCATTGCAGTTCTTTTTCCAACTGAGGGATTTCAGCGTTCTTCTTTCCTGTTCAACAGAAGAAAGAACTTGAAACCAATTGAGGATGAGTAAAAATTGAGTAAACTAAATAAGATTGCTCTCATCCAATCGTGTCAATGCAGTCAAATCCAAAATACTAGCTACTGAATATTAACGTCATTTCAAGACAGCAAAGGCAGCTGTGCCAAGAAACCCAAACTCCATCAGAAAAACATTGTGAGGCGTTAATGAATTTGAATGCCAAAGACCTATTGAATGATTCTATTCTCTGAAAACCTAAGCACCTTCCTTAGATAAATACCCCTCAGTTTATTTTATCACTGAAATACATTGCCTTGCAATGATAACATCACGGGTGACACGGTGGCTCAGTGGTTAGCACTGTCACCTCACAACAAGAAGGTCACTGGTTTGAGTCCCGGCTGGTCAGTTGGCATTTCTGTGTGGAGTTTGCATGTTCTCCCCGTGTTGGTGTGGGTTTCCTCTGGCTGCTCCAAAAACATGTGCTATAGGTGAATTGAATAAACTAAATTGGCCGTAGTGTATGTGTGTGTGAATGAGGGTGTATGGATGTTTGGCGGTTCATTCTACTGTGGCGACCCCTGATAAATAAAGGGACTAAGCCGAAGGAAAATGCAAAAACATCAACCAGTTTTTGTGCAGAGAAAGCTCTGTTATTGGTCAGTATATTATATAAAGGAAATGTGAATGTCATTGACTTGAAATGCCAAAGCATGTAGCCTCTATTTTTTCCTTACAAGAAGGCAAGAAGTTGTGCTGTTATCCAATATTTATTGGAATCATATCGTTGCTGAGTGTTCATTTACGGAAACAGGCTTGCTTTGTTGCCACTAGGTCCCATGATAAAACTCAAGAGTGTCATTCCAGAGAGTTTGAGGATGTTGCTGACAGGACGGATGTCCGACAGACTGTCCTGTGTTTTATCATCTGTGAGATTCCTTTAGTGGACAAGGAAATGTGTGACTAACAAAGAGTGTCAGAGTTCTTAAAAGCTGAATATTGCTCAGGTACATTGGCAAGGGATTGTTCATTCCTTGTTTAGACTTAAAAATATTAAATATATTCATTCTTTGAGGAGAACATATCTTTCTCTTTGATGCAAACTCCATACAGAAATGCCAACTGGCCCAGCTGGGACTCGAACCAGCAACCTTCTTGCTGTTAGGCAACAGTGCTAACCACTGAGCCAAAAAGGATATCAATGAGATACGTATGTAGCTGAGAAGCTACAATTTGCCCTATGATTTTACTTATAAAGGGCAAATTTGAAATGGGCCCATAATTAAAATGAGTTTTTTGGGGGGACCTGTGTAACAGCAGAAAAAGTGCTGCAGGAACCATTCCACCACATAAGGAATCGTTTATAATATTAAGATAATATAAAAAATATTAAAAAATATATAAATATGAAAATGTTTTTTAAACAGTGCCTAGAGAGGCAAAACAAGACTTAAACCGCAGAGTGGGAGAGGAGGGTCTGGCTGCATGCAATGCTTTTAATGTGCACACCTAACCCCGCCCCTAACCCTGCCCCTTTACAGTGACGTCACTAGCTCAATTGAGTGCAGTGTGTCTGAGAATAATATTGGATGAGATACTAATGGAATGGGATGGGTCAATAATGGAAGTGGTTGCTTTCATTAGATAAACCTCTTTGCCTAGAGAAACCAGACCAAGGATGGAAAATTGAGATAGAGGAGAGCCAGGGAGGTGTGGCATGCCACAGAAAGGGAAGGATTCGACTGAGGCAATGCTTTTGCAGACATTATCAGTTTTAGAGCTAAAGTTATTAAGAAATCTATTACAAAGGTGTGCCTTTCTGAGCCTTCTGTTATTCCAACCAACACAGATGGAAGCCTTACCCAAAACTCTCTCAGACAACCCACCATTAGTCTTATACCATTCAAGTGCATATTTGAATACCAGTCTCCTTTTTTACCCTGGACGGATGAACTCTCTGACGAAATCTTGAGTTCCAGCCATGCACCTCTTCTTTCATGAGAGCGAGAGGGTATGAGATGAGACGTCCATCTCCATCTCACAGGCAATTCAGAGACATTAACACTATTCTGGATCAGCCAGTAGACAAGTTATGGCTGTCACCCGGGAAGTCCTTGCAGATAAACAAGGTCACAGTTAATCTAGAACTACCTGCTTCCACACTTCCCTTAAATTTCACACTAATTCACAGTAAGTGTACACTGAAACCACCCCCTCCACAAGGTGCCTCCTCCTTCAGAGATATCAGGGGACCCTTCAGTTTACAAAGTCAAACAAATCCTGGATTCCTGATGATAGTTTGGTCGATTGAAATACTTGGTAGTTTGGGGAAATTATGGTCCTGAGGAGACTATCACAAATCCATCTGTGCCTTCAGATCCCAAATGCCTACTCAAAGTCAACACCAAGCAGGTTCTAATAACCTGCACCTGCCACACCACAATGTCAAGGAAATACAACATGTTCATGCAGATGCAAAAGATAAGGAAAATATGCCTAAATTAATTTGTCTCAAGGATTAATGTAGTAATAATAATAATAATAATAATAATAATAATTCTTTACATTTATATAGGGATTCTCTGGACACTCAAAGCGCTTCACACATTGGGCGGAATCTCCTCAACCCCCACCAGTGTGCTGCATCCACCTGGATGATGCGATGGGAGCCATATTGCGGCGGACCACACACAACACACCAGCTAATTGGTGGAGACAATGCCAATTATCATATGGGGATAGATAGGAGTCCATGATGGACAGAGGCCAGGATGCTGGGGTTAAACCCCTACTCTTTTTGAAGGACATCCTAGGATTTTAACGACCACAGAGAGTCAGGACCTCGGTTTAATGGCTCATCTGAAAGATGGCACTCACTGTATAGAGGTCCCCTTCACTATACTGGGGCATAAGGACCCACATGCTGGCCTCACTAACACCACTTCCAGCAGCATCCTAGCTTTCCCATGTATTCTCCCATCCAGGTACTGACCGGGCACAGCCATGCTTAGCTTCAGTCAGTGACCATGTGAGAGGTAGCTGCCGGCTTATTGTTGTATATGCAATTGTTGTAACCATTTAATGTGTGATTTAACCCACAAGGTATGTTCACATTGAAGCCACTACTGTACTGCCTGTGTATATTCATATTGGGAAACCTTTCCACACCCATCTGAAACAAATGTCAAGTTGCTTTACCTGAACACTCAGCGCTCACCCAAGAACAAATCAAGGAAAGCAGCTGAAAATGCCCATCATGGTGCATGTTGATTATTGGTCCTGGAGTGTCCAATGCACTACAGAATACACAAGTGTTAGTCGTAGAGTTTTGTATGGGGAAAAATGAAATGTAATTGATAACAAAGAACGGGTTCAGAAAGCAGGTATGACAAAAACCGAAGCCAAAAAATAATATAAACAAGTAAATAACAGAGTGAGAATGTGGTAAGATCTGAAAATGTGGTACAAATCAGGCTTTCGCAAGGGCTTTTATTTTTCTGGATGGGTTTTGTAAACACTGTCGGTTGGGTTTAGAGAAGTGGGTTGGCGCTGGTCAATTGGTGCTTTTTAAAACACTATTGCTTGGGTTTAGTCAGTCGGTCAGTCAGTCAATCAGTCAGTCGACAACAGTCTCTGGTGGATTTACTCAAAAAGAGCAGGCGCGAATGGCACTTGCGAAAGAAATTTGAGATCTGAAAAATGCAATGGCAATCATTGAAAGCTATAGACTGACAATTCTCCATGGGAGGGGGCATAGACCAATTTTAGCAAATACTTGCCTCACAGACAAAAGAAATATATCTACAAATGCTAATTTGTATGCATGATCTAAGTCACAGGCGTCAAACTCAGTACCTGAAGAGCTGCAGCTCTGCACAATTTAGTTCCAACCCTAATTAAACACACCTGATCAAACTAATTAAGTCCTTACAGGTAAGTGTGTTGAAGCAGGGTTGGAACAACCCAGCAGACACACAACGTCATAAGATATAAATATTAGGTTAGATTTAGGTCAAGACTTCAGGTGACCAAAAATCAATGTCTAGCCAGCGTCTAAGGACAATGTTATTTTGACGTCCAATAACAATGTAAAAAGACGTTGATATTTTGTTGATTTAGGTTTGTGGTAGAAAATGACCAAAATCCTCTGTCAAGCCAACATCTTAAATTAACGTCATAATGACGTCAAATACGGACATTTATTTGTCAGGTATGGCAAATAAAATCCAACGTCTGATAGACGTCATAGTGGTAACATCCACACAACGTCAAGCTGTAACATCATTAGACGTTGATTTTTGGTTGATTTTAGGTTGGACACTGAAGTCGGCCTGATGTTGGGTTCTGACGTCAACCCGATTCTCACACAACGCTGGGATACAACATCAATCTAATGCCATATTGACGTCCTGCACTTGCTGGGTAAACTGTGCAGAGCTGTGGCCCTCCAGGAACTGAGTTTGACACCCCTGATGATAAGTCAAGACATTTGTAGTACACAACAAGACACCCACATTACATACTGTTTTAAATTTCCTCAGGAATGTTTGTCAAGGCAGTAAAATAATAATAATAATAATTCAAACCCAAGACCTGCAACCTGACGCAACCATGTTCAACGCGGGACAAGATTTGGTAGAGGAATGCAAATACGGGCTGTTATGTTTGTACACAAAAGAATAAAAGGATCAACGGGACTCCCACAAACTGAAACAATCAAAAATAAATCTAAACTATTAAACTATACCACAATAAAGACAAAAAAAAAGATTTAGTTGCAAGCTAGTATTCCAGCCCCCAGCACACCATCAGAGAGAGCTTTCAGTATTTGTGTTCGCATTCTTGAGTAGGCCTAGAGACACATTATTAAAGCCGTTTCACACGGGAAGCGGCAAGTGGTGATTTGCCACCCACTACCGCTTTCTCACATAATGTTAATGGAAATGTTTTGTGCAGTTGAGCGCAGCGCACGCATCACATTTTCAGGACGGACGTTGTATTCTAGCTTCTTGCCTACCATTGAAGTGAGCTTTCAGTATTTGTGGTGTCATACTTGATTAGAGACGCATTTATTATGGCCGTTTCACACAAGAAGCACCGAGCGTGAATTATCACATAGTGGAATCATTTTGTGCAGTCGAGCTCGGTGCTTACGTCACGCTTCTGTGCCGACATCACCATAAGTCACATTTGTTTTTGATGAAATCTATTTAAAATCTAAGAGAAATATTTGCGTTAATTGAGCTAATTATTAATTCATGGGAACATAACTAGCATAGGTTTTGTGGCAAAATAGCCTATTGCAGGGGAAAAAGGGAGAAAATAAAGCCCTGACTTCCTGAATGATTGCTTGCGCTGTCTTAAATAGCTGAGAGTAATAGTTATTCCTAACATTATGGAATTGAATAACTTGTTTGTATATTTAAGTTTGAAAGTATGAGTATATTTCATGTATTTTCAAGACTAAAATGGCACCATCTTCATGATTTATAGCTAGACTAAATGTCAGAATTAGTGAGTTTGTTGAATAAATTTACTCTATGAAAAATGGTTGTAGCAAATATCCAACATAGCCTCACTCTGAAAGCGTAGCCCTATATACATTTCTGGAGATCTGGAATTATGTAGCCAGAATTACAAATGGCTGCATTTTGTCTTTAAAACAAACACTACAGGGCGGTATGATGCCGTTCCTTTTTGCGCTTACCAGCTGACCGCCTACCTCCTTGTGGACGGCTTTTCCGCTGTTACCAATTTGCCCAGTGGCTTGCCATGTACGTCGGTGGACTTGAGACACAGAGAGGAGTTGACCGCGAGGACAGCTCAAAGAACAGGTTGGCAAAGAACGGTTCCAGAAAGCACGTAAGACAAAAACAGAAGCCATTGGTTGAGTTTAGTCGATCGGTCAGTCGATCGGTCAGTCTGTCAGTCAGTCGACAGCAGCCTCTGGTGGATTTACGTGAGAAGAGCAGGCACAAATGCACTCGCAAGAGAAATTTGAGATCTGAAAAAGTGTACACAGTTGCCTCTGGCAGATTCACAAAAACAAAAACTGCAAAACAAAACTTACCTTCTGGGATGTATAGGCGCTCTCCAGAAATATATTTATGATTACGTTTTCAGGATGAGCCTGGGTTGCAAATATCAATGATTCAAGGTTAAGGGAAGTTAACAATTGCATAATATTTTGGGGAAGTTCTTGATATTTGTGTGTTTTCGTGCTGGTACCTTTATTTAGGCCTGTCAAGGATGAATAAATATGACACTAAAACTGCAGCTGTTCCTTGTCTTAATGATTAATTAAATTATCCACTCAACCATTTTGCTGAAAATGTTTTACTGTGATTTTACTGTGGAACGTTATTCTTCAATGTGGAAGTGTGCCCGTTTTTGTGACACTCTACAAACAAGTGTTTGCATGACTATACAGACAAAGCAGAATCATATAATAATAAAATATCAGTTTGCAACAAGCAGCAGAACGAGCTGTTTTTAACGTCTTAAAATAAATGAAAGTAAGTAAGACCAGAAGTCTCGAGCCAAAAAGATTCAAATGGCTGCGCCAGCTCGAATGTGGAGAATAAGATGAATAAGATAGCTAAATTGACTATAATTATTCTCAACTAAATATAATGTGAAGACTAATAAAAATAAATTTGCGATGCTTCGTTAATTGTTAAAATGAGGTCAAAATAAGTTCCAGAAATTCAAGCTATTAACTACCGGCTTATTACCTGTCCATTATTAGGATATGAACTCTTGATTAGTAGTTATGAAGTATAATCGTATTCTACATCTTCAATCCAATACCTAAACCCAACTACTACATTAATAACTATTAATAAGCAGCTAATTATTAGTTAAATGGGCTAGTAGTCTTTGTTAAAGAGCTAATAGTTAATGGTTTGTTAATAGCATGAATTGTGACTTAAAGTGTTACCGAAAAATATTAAAATAATATTCAGGTCCTTTAGGCAGGCTAATGATGGAAAGGACAAGATAAATACGACATGCTAGTCATGTTGCAGTGTGTTTTCTATTTGTGTTTGCTTTGTGAGGATTGTGCGCTGTCAAACCGATTAAGGTGTATTCTTAATTTGCAGGAGTTTTTTCTATTTGCATGTGTTTTCTTGCAATGCGTTGAGCTCTATATGTTTGAGTCTCATGGCAAGATCAAGGGAGGTCGGGAGAGAAACTTTAAGATAAATGTATCTCATACTTCGAAAGCGGCCACTGGCTATTCGGGTTTGGGTTAAACATCAAGAGAGGCCTGGCTCAAACCAACAGAGCCCCGAGGCTGGTTTCCACCCTGCATGAGGAGGACAGGTGGCCAGGGCTTGACTGATGATCTCTTGCATGCTTTCCACTGGAGCACAGTATGAAGGCAAACAGGGACTGATTAGCATTTTAGCGGCCATCGGCATCTAGCACTGCTATTAGCAAAACAAGTCGGAGGCCATCTGGAAGATAGCTTTCCCTCTGCAAGTCTAATGACACAGGGCCATAAAATTTTTGAACGCTAACTGATTTGTCGAACATGCAATCTGAAGATTTCAAAAGCCCAAACTAAAGCAAATATCTTAATGCTAAATAGTCTAATGATGAGTTTAGAGATTGTTTTCTTTGTAACGCATCTTGGATAAAATCAGTTTAGCAAACGCATGACATTTGGAACACACTGCGGTGCAGCCTGTCATTAAAATCTTAATTAGCCCCATTGGCTTCTCATCAGGGAAAGAGCAGTGCTCAGTGAACTGTGCTTGAAGTTAAGAGCTTCCACAATATGACAGAACAATAAATGCGGCAAGATAATGTGGAAAGAAAAAAGGGAAGTGAGGCATTTCTAATTAAATAGTAGCAGATCTGAATGGCAGAACAGTTGTAGAGGATGTGACATCACAAAGAGAATAGACGTCATTTCGAGGAGGAGGAGGCAAGTGTGCTTTTTTTGTAATTCTAATGGCAAATTGGGATCACATACAAATAGAAGAAAAAAATAACAAAGAACAGACGAAAAAACTAAACAACAAAACAACAAAACGGTCAGGCACTGGCAGGTGTGTGTGTGCATGTAAAGGTAACTGGGAGGA
This sequence comes from Danio tinwini, assembly GCA_903798205.1. Lineage (NCBI taxonomy): Eukaryota > Metazoa > Chordata > Actinopteri > Cypriniformes > Danionidae > Danio > Danio tinwini. The sequence continues at coordinate 825,176 of CAIGQZ010032926.1, read as the reverse complement.
CAAGTCAGAGTACATAAATAAGAGAACATTTATCCCTAATTTCTCTTTAACGGAGAGAAGATTTTTGTAACACATTTCTAAACATAATAGTTTTAATAACTCATTTCTAATAACTGATTTATTTTACCTTTGCCATGATGACAGTACATAATATTTGACTAGATATTTTTCGAACACTTCTATACAGCTTACAGTGACATTTAAAGGCTTAACTAGGTTAATTAGGCAGGTTAGGGTAATTAGGCAAGTTATTGTATAACGATGGTTTGGTATGTATTTGTCTAAATTAGCTTAAGGGGGCTAAATAATTTTAACCTTAAAATGAGTCATAAAAAAATT
>CAIGQZ010032926.1:783572-804543 GCA_903798205.1 Danio tinwini | reverse complement strand
TATATATATATATATACAAGATTAGGCTGAAACTGGGAGTAAGGTGAATAAACAATTAATGATTTATTTAATAAAATGTCAAATAAAAAAATAAACATATATAATAAGAAACAATAAAAAAACACTGAATAATATAAAATATATAATAAAAACAAAGTAAAGTTACAATCAAATAATAAAAAAAACGTGAAATTTAAATAAAATTCAAAATTATTATCCAAACTGCTATAAAATAACACGATTATACAAATTATAATACAAATACATAAAAATGAAAACACATTTTTATATGAATTATTTTATGATTAAAATAAGTAAATTAATGTGCATACAGTTGAAGTCAGAATTATTAGCCCCCATGAATTATTAGCCTCCCTGTTTATTTTGTCCCCCATTTCTGTTTAAAGGAGAGAAGATTTTTTTCAACACATTTCTAAACATAATAGTTTTAATAACTCATTTCTAATAACTGATTTCTTTTATCTTTGCCATGATGACAGTAAATAATATTTGATTAGATATTTTTCAAGACACTTCTATACAGCTTAAAGTGACATTCAAAGGCTTAACTAGGTTAATTAGGTTAACTAGGCAGGCTACAGTAATTAGGCAAGTTATTGTATAATGATGGTTTGTTCTGTAGACTATCGAAAATCATATAGCTTTAAAGGGTTATTAAGCTTTTCACTCATCATAGCACACGTGCTGCTGATGATGTGGCAATAAAAGTGATTTGATTTGATTTGATTTGATCTTGACCTTAAAATGTAAAAAAAAGTAATAATTATACATTGTTTTAAAAACATTTTAAGGTCATAATTATTAGCCCATTTAAGCTATATTTTTTCAGCATTTTTTGGGGGGGGGTGTTTCCCAGTACTGGGTTGCAGTTAAAAGGGCATCCGCTGCGTAAAACATATGCTGGAATAGTTGGAGGTTCATTCCGAGAAAAATTATTGAATGAATGAATGAATGAATAAACCTAAAGAAACATTAAAAGCATTGAATAATAGAAATAAATATATATTTCTATTAGATTTGTCTTCTATCTAGAGAAAGACTTATTTCTTACAGTTTGGTTGGAATAAATAATAATAATAATAATAATAATAATAATAATAAATTGCTAAGGTCAATATTATTTAGAGAAATTAAGAAATGATTTTTGTTGACTGGCTGCAAAAGAAAACAATGTTGTTCAATGACTTGCCTAATTAATCAAGTTTTAACCCAATTAACCTAGTTAAGCCTTTAAGTTGCACTTTAAGCTGAATACCACACTGTAAAAAATATATCTGTAAATTAGCAGTTTTCCGTATTTTGCCATTCATGTTTTTTATGGGACTTTGATCTTTCCTCCAACAACTTTTAACCATGAAAAGTTTGAAAAAGTAACTTTTTATTGACATTTTATATAGTTTAAAATGATATATTCTCTGGCTTGGTGTTGTATTTTACGCTACAAAAACCTTGTAATAAACTGTCGGTGCATTTTCTGTTATTTTACACTTACACTCACCGGCCACTTTATTAGGTACGCCTGTCCTACTGCTCTTTCTGCTGCAGTTAAAACTGAGCATCAGAATGGGGAAGAAAGGTGATTTAAGTAACGTTGAACGTGGCATTGTTGTTAGTGCCAGACGGGCTGGTCTGAGTATTTCAGAAACTTCTGATCTACTGGGATTTTAACTCACAACCATCTCTAGGGTTAACAGAGAATGGTCTGAAAAAGGAGTAAATACCCAGTGAGCGGCAGTTCTGTGGGCGCAAATGCCTTGTTAATGCCAGAGGTCAGGAGAATGGTCAGACTGGTTCGAGCTGATAGAAAGGCAACAGTAACTCAAATAACCACTCGTTACAACCGAGGTATGCAGAAGATCATCTCTGAACACACAACACGTCCAACCTTGAGGCGGATGGGCTACAGCAGCAAAACACCACACCGGGTGCCACTCCTGTCAGCTAAGAACAGGAAACTGAGGCTACAATTTGCACAGGTTCACCAAAATTGGACAATACAAGATTGGGCCTGGTCTGATGAGTCTCGATTTCTGCTGCGCCATTCGGATGGTCGGGTCAGAATTTGCCGTCAACAACATGAAAGCATGAATCCATCCTGCCTTGTATCAACAGTTAAGGCTGGTGGTGGTGGTGGTCTTCTAATGGCTACTTCCAGCAGAATAATGTGTGATGTCATAAAGCGCGAATCATCTCAGACTGGTTTGTTAAACATGACAGTGAGTTCACTGTACTCAAATGGCCTCCTCAGTCACCAGACCTCAATCCAATAGAGCACCTTTGGGATGTGGTGGAACGGGAGATCATGGATGTGCAGCCGACAAACCTGCAGCAACAGCGTGATGCTATCATGTCATTATGGACCAAAATCTCTGAGGAATATTTGCAGTACCTTGTTGAATCTACATCACGAGGGATTAAGGCATATATGATAGAGAATGTAAGAGTAAAATACTCTTGAATATATTTGATACTCTTAAAAGGTCATTAACACCATGTTTACGTAAAGAATTTTTAACATCAATGCAAACTTTCCAATTTTCCAAAAGTCTTGCGATTCACCTCCGGAAACGTTCTATTAGACAAATGGTTGTTATTGTATGAGGTTTATTTTTTTAGATGCATCTATAGTAATTTTCCAACTTTTAATGGCACACAAGGTCTTTATAGTGGGAAAAAAAACGATTGGATTAAGGCAGTTCTGAAGGCAAAAGGGTGTCCAACCTGGTACTTGTAAGGTGTACCTAATAAAGTGGCCGGTGAGTGTATTTCTCTCTATATATTATTTCTTATACATAATATCATCAGTCACTTTGTTAAATTGTAGTTGAATTTTCAACATCAAAAGTCGACAGAGCAGAGATCAACATCCCATAATGCAATTCACAACCATAAATAAACGGATAATACAGAAACTGTTAATCAACAGGGTTTTTTTTACAGTGTAGTATCTTGCAATATACCTAGTAAAAAAATATGTACGGCCATCATGGCAACAACACAAGAAATTAGCTTTCAGAAAACATCTCTATTAAACATATTTCACATATACGTAGTCCACAAAGTCCTCCTTTCAGTCAGCATCATTGGCCTATATATAGGCTTGTGGTCTGCTTTAACCCCTTATGGTATACTCAGTTGTAGTTTGTATCTGATGCCGGAAGCATGTGAGCCACTCGTGTGGAGCGGATTCATTCCCCATGATGCCTGAGGTCACTGTTTGTGTCCGAGTTACCAGGACTTCTCCGGGCCTGCGAAAAACAGCCACTTAAAAGGAAATCTGCCCTAGCAAGCGTTATCATAGACGAGGTGTCGGAATGCACTTCACACGCTTTACCATGGATGAGCCACTGACAGCCAACTGTCCCTATATAAGAGCCAAGCCAGTTCAGAGGGCAAGAAAGCGGCATTCAGAGACACTCAGAGATGGCCGGGGGACTAATTCTGACAGGACTGCTACTCCTGGTTTGGCGGCAGACGGATGTACAAGCGCACACGTTGAGCAGACACAGCTCTGACAGCAACATGGCCAAGCTCAAGGTATTTGGGTTTATATTTAACCATCAGGGCTTTAAAATGAGCGGGATTTAATGCGAGGGAAACAGTCAGTGTTCTTAAAATGTAGTGTTTTTTCACTGTTGAAACAACTCTTTTGTGCAGTTGAAAGTTTTCTGTTGATGTTGAAGGATCTTTATGGGACCATCGATACCAATAAAATAATCAAATATGATAGAGAATGCAAGGGTAAAATACTCTTGGATACAGTAGATACTCTTAAAAGGTCATTGGCACAATGTTTACTTAAAGAATCTTTGACATTTATGCAAACTTTCCTATTTTCCAAAAGTCTTGCGATTCATCTATGGAAAAGTTTCTATTGGACAAATGGTTCTTATTGTAGAAAGAAAAAAATACGTAGACGTACCTATAGAACTATACATTAGACAACATTCCAATGGAACATTCCATTGGATAAAAAGTTCTCATAATAAAAAAAAAATCTTGGCATGGACCTATGGAACTTTGCATTGAACAAAGTTCTTAGTGGGAAAACAATCTTTAGATTCACCTATGGACATTTTACATTGGACAAATGGTTCTTATTGTGAGAAAAATATTGTATGCACCTATGGAAATTTTACATTGGACAAAAAAGATTTTTATATATAGTGGGAAAAAAAATTATTCAAAAGGTTCTTATTGTGAGATGTTGCACCTATGATAATATTCCATTGGACAAAAAAATATTATATTGGAGCAAAAAAAATTTTACTTGCACCTATGGAACTTCCCGTTAGACAAATGGTTCTTATAGTGGAAAATAAATTCCTTAGATTCACCTATGGACATTTTCTATTGGACAAATGGTTCTTATTGTTGAAAACATTCTTTTTAGATGCACCTATGGAAATGTTCATTGGACAAAAGGTTCTTATAGTGAAAACAAATATTTACATGTACCTATAGACCTTTCCAGTAGACAAAAAGGTTCTTACAATGAGAAAAAAAATCTTTAGATCCGCCTATGGAAATTTTCCATTGGACAAAACGTTTTTATATAGTGGGAAAACATTTTTATTTTATTTTTTTCATTGAACAAAAGGTTCTTATAATGGGACAAAAAACTTAAGATTCACCTATGGACATTTTCTATTTGACAAATGGTTCTTATTGTTAAAAACTTTCTTTTTAGATGCACCTATGGAAGTTTTCTATTGGACAAAAGGTTCTTGAAGTGAAAAAAAAAAAAAAACTTTCCATGTACTTATGGAACTTTCCATTGAAAAACTTTCTTATAATAAAAAAATGAAACTTTCCATGAGACAAAAGGTTCTTATAATGGGAAAAAATCTTTACATGGAACTTTCCATTGGACAGAAGGTTCTAATAATGAGGAAAAATCTTTACATAGACCTATGGAACTTTCCATTAGTCAAAATGTTCTTATAATGGGAAAAAAATCTTTACATGGACCTATAAAACTTTCCATTGGTCAAAGGGTTGTTATAGTGAGAACAAATATAAGATGCACCTATGGACACTTTCCACTGGACAAAAGGTTGTTATATAGTGAGGAAAAAGTATTCAGATGCACCTATGAACATTTTCAGTTAAACAAAAGGTTCTTATTCTGGGATTTTTTTGTTGCACTTATTGAACTTTCCATTGGACAAAAGGTCCTTATAGTGGAAAAAACACTTTGCAAACACCTACAAAATTTTCCATTGGTTAAAATGATCTTTAAAAATCCTTTTGATTTACATTTTGAAATATTCCATTGTACAAATAGTTTTTATAGTGGGAAAAAAGGTTCTTTAAATTTTCGAAATGTTGTTCGGGTTCTTTTCACAATTCACAATGAAAAGTTTTTTTGGAAAGCAAAAATGGTTCTTCATAGCAAAAAAATAATAATAATTGGAGCATTTTATTAATGTTATTTTTTTAAGTTATCTTGAGAATTCAATACAATAAAATTAATTTATTTGCATCTCAGAGTCTGGGTCATGTGCGCACCACTTTTGTCCAAAGTTGATTTCAAGAGTTCACTCTTAGATATTGCTTGAAGCTATTAGCAGGTTTGGCATGCTGTCCTGGGAGAGAACCCTGAGCTCAGAGATTATTGAGCCTAGAACTCCCGTCTGGACTTTTAGCATGGTCCAAGATCAGGTAAAGAAGGAAAAGGGGGAGGGGGGGGGGAGGGGGGGCTTGGGGGGGGGGTTCTTCCAAAACGAAGATAAGGCAGTAGGGTGAAATCAGTCTATTTATAGTAAGGCTGAACCAATCGGATTGGATTATTACTGATTATGGATGAGAGACCAGCCGTGATCAATCATATCACATGCTCCTCTCATTAAATTTGTTTAAAAACTTTAAACTACATACATTTCAATGCAAAGTAGCACAGGTGCTTATATAGAGAAACATATACATTGGGTTTGAGACAAGGCAATATTTCAACACTTCGGTTTAAAACACTATGCTTCTCTCCAGAGCTTGCTGCAGCAGTTTGAGGAGGCCCTGGCCACAGAAGAGGCATCAGAGAGAGCCGTAGATTATGAAGACAGCAACACCGTGCTGGAGCAGAGCCCACCTTCCACATCCTGGGACAGAGACCGAGAAGAAGCAGCAGCTCCAGGGGAGGACTCCAACCCCTCGGATGGATTTGACACACAGAGAAATCGCCTGCTAGATCTCTTATTGTCGACCCGAAGCAAAAGCTTGTCTGGGTGTTTTGGCGGAAGGCTGGATCGCATAGGGTCTTCCAGCACACTCGGTTGCAACTCTAAAAAAGGTTAGCTGCAATAAGTGGCCACAGTGATTTTAAAATGACGGTGACACTTTACAATAAGGCCTAATTTGTTAACATTAATAAACATAAACTAACACTTTAATACATTTGTAAAGCATTTAAAAACCTTAGTGTTTATTACTAACATATTGGCTAAATGAAATGTATTTTAACATGAATAAATACATCATAAAGTTAAATAAACAAGCAACTAATGTTAACAAATAAGACTCTATTGAGTTACCGAAATTACAATATATTTATGATTTATGAACAAACTTAGTATTTAGATTAAATTTATGAGTATTAAAATGAGGAAAAGTAGATCCACATTTTGTTGATGTTGTTTTTTAACTGACCTTTGCCTTCAATAGGTAATTACATTAAGTATTAAATGGTTTTGCAATGTTACAAACCAACTTTAAAAAAAGAACAGTGTTTGACGGAACAATACCTACAACTAAAAATATGAATAAAACATTTAAAACATCTAGACTTCATATTAATCATATAAATATGAGTTCATAAAACTGCGTTTGTGATAATATAGCTGACCTAGAAGTTAAATTAAATCAAATACATGTTGACACTGCATAGATTTATACAAATTTTTAACCATCATGACTGTTGCTGTATTCTTACATATCTTGCAATCACTGTTGTGACATTTATATTTGTTTTATTTATTATGTACAAGTAGTTGAGTGTTGATAAAAATGTTGAAATACATACAGTATATCCCCTAATGGCATGAATTTCTTAATATTTGACTTTGTTTTGCATTCATGTATGAGGTTTCTGCGCAGTATATGAATTGGTTTGTGTTTCTGGTTTTGCATATCACATATTTTTACAGATGATATTGTACTTATGTAAAAATGTGTTCAAGAACTGTTTAGATTTCAAAGAAAATGAAAATAAAAGCTGATGTTTTAACACATTTCAATTCTAGTTTTATTTTTTTTTAACTCTCAGCCGTCTTTTTGGAAATAAAATGACGTCAACGCTTTTTAGTTTAACCCATGTGCACTGTTCAAATGTACTATCCTTTTGTTATGTTCGGGATGAAAACATCCACTGAATTAAACTGCTGTAAAAATGCATCAGATAAATATTTCTTTTAAAAAAATGTTTTGCATAAATATGTTAATTAACCTCAGTCCTGATTAAAGCTCCTAAATGTTTTTAAAAATTACAGGATTTTAATTCTTTAATTGGCAAGTTCACAAATGATGTCACTGATTTGGTGAAAAAACACACACAAAATGTTGTATTTTCAATATAAATAGTAATTGTGGACTGGATGTCTTGGACATGTGATCGATTAGTAACAACATTGGCTTTGATGCATTGTTAGATTTGAAATTTTCCCTAATTTACTGTTTATTATTTTATTATTATAACCACATTTGATAGTGCATAAATACCCAGTCTTTGTTTTTGTTTACTCCAAGTAGTTCTGAGAGCTGAGATGCATATTTTGATTTTCTCAGACACATCAAGGTAAGTGCACAAAGGTCACTCTTACACACTCAGACACACATACACACACTTTAATTTGCTGTATATATTTTAATTGTCACATAAAATCCAGAAACTATGCTTTTTTGCACAGGCCTATCTAAAGGGTTATTGGTGCCAACTGATAATCAATAGTAAAAATGACAAATTTGACCTCTTTTCAATTTTACCTCTTTTCACCAACAATCAAAAATGCATGATTACAGTATATGGTGTCATGGTTTTGTAATATTTTTTTTTTATTATATAACGGAAGTCAAAGGGGCAAAAAACAGCCACAAACATTAAAATGGGGGGGGGGGGGGGGGGGGTTGTGAAAACAATGCATCAAAGGCAATGTTGTTTCACATGTCCAAGACTTTGATAAAAGGTCCAGTCCACAATTACTTTTTATACTGAAAAGACGTCATTTTGTGTGTTTTGTGTGTGATCATTTACGAATTAAGACAATATCCCAAACTAAGACAATATCCCCCCAGTGGAAAAAAAAAACATCCCCAACAGCACATAAGGGTAAAGTATGCAAAGTTCAAAAATTTTAATAAAACAAAATGTGTGCCCATAAGTTTATGAAAATAATAAAACAATAATAGTATATTTGATTATATTACATAAAATATGTATTTTACAAAACCTGCTTAAAATTGATGGAAAAAAAATCTAGGCTAAACGTCTGAACAAATTATATTTCAAATTTAAAGCTGATATCTCGAAAATTAGCTTTCTGGAAGATTTTGTTTGGGCGCAGTACCAGACGTCACCACCAGATGACCACTACTGGTGCCCCTATGCTTTTAGTAATAAAAACCATATATTTATTTATAGTTTTGACAATATTTGCAGATGTCAAATCCTATAGTTGTATGGACAGTTTTTTTTTTGTATTTGCCTCTAAAAAGTATTTAAGAATTTTGCATGTGGATTGCTTTAGCGAAGTAATACAACTCCGATAAGTACAACTTAATAATTAATTGTTACTCAGTAATACTGTGTCCTAACAACTTGCAATGCTACACACAATACATGGTATCTATCCACATGGGTGATGTGCAAAATGTCTATTTTAGAAATGCTTTATTTCTGCGACGTCGTGGCAAAACAACAGCATACACTACTGTAAAAATGATCACCTCAGGAACTTATTTTTATAATTTGACTAATAACAAAAAAGCAGAACGTCTAAAAGCTGCTATGTGGCAAGGTGTGCAGAAAACAAGCTAAACTAAGTATTTAAAGATTTTGACTCCAAAAAAAAAATGGTCCGTGGATCAATTGGTACCAGGTCACACAAGAAATCATTAATTATTAGCGTTTTATTTATTATCAGAAATCTCAACAGAGTCTGAACGATCTTTCATTTTAAAAAATGATTATTTTCTGGGTGACATCTCGGTCACTTGAGCACCAAAATTTACCCACAAGCTAGCAAAATAGTCTAGTCTTTGGAAAGTTTCTTTGCGAAGGGGAAAATGCCCAGTGAAGGACCCACTAACTGCCAAGGAATGGATCTGCAACCCTTTTGTCAACAAACCAAGAGAATCCAGCATGTCTGTGCAAGAAGAAGATCAACTGCTGGTTGCGTCTTTTCTGCTCACAAGTTCGTTATTTCCAATGGATTTTCCCTTGTGCCTTCCAGGTGGACCAGTCGCGTGACAAGAACTGACCGATCTGCCTCATATTTTGTATGGAATATAAAAATTGGTAAATTGTCAAGTGTTGACTGGTCTGTATTGACAAAAAGTTTGGGGACCACAGCTCTATGACACACTCTGCTCTACTTTTGTGTCCTTAAACACTCGATTTTATGAATTCGACAGCTTATAAAAACTTTCTTTTAGCTTGTTTACCATACACCTTCGGTATTTAATACACCTGTTTTGTTTTTGTTATAAATGACATATCGTGGTGATTGTTCCTCAATAGAAAGTCAATGGTAAGGATGTAACGATTCACCATGAATCTGTAAAAAATGTGACGATTTAACTGGTATAAACGTTGAACGAATCGTGATACATGTATTGAACAGAGGGGCCGCTGTCTTCACAGGCACAAACTCGCTTTACCTGCACATCAGCGGCGAGCAAGAGGTGGAGCAGCAAAGTAAAATGACAGAGGTGAAGTGCGCCAGACAAAACTGTGTGCAAATACTGTACAAAGATGTTTACTTACACTAACAGAAGAAATACGATGTAGATAAACCGTCAGCAGAGTAAAAAACTATTGTCACAGATGTTTATATGCAAAAAAAAAAAAAAACTATTCATAAGCCAAACCAAGTCGACCAGTTGATTTGCAGCTCCGCTTGCTCTTAGGAGTGCTACAGAGACCACACAGTGCATCAGTGTTTTCACAGTGAAAGTGTGAAGATGTTTTTCAGACTGAAAGAGCAAGCTGTGCTATTACAGAAGCAGCTATTAGATTATTTTTACCCTCTCCTTTTCAAATTAGTTTATTCATATTTTAATAATTTGCTCATTATTGAATATTTAAAAATGTTTATCTCTTCTTAAGTGTATCACACTGATACTTATTTTATTTAATTATACAAGTGATATTAATTATTCCCCTTTGTAATCATGTTCAACTCCTGAATCTATCCTACTATACAGTATAATGAATAAGTTTATAATTAGTATTTTAAGCCAGTGGCCAGTCCATTGGATCAGAGGGCCTATTGACACCTCTGCACATCCTGCTCTTTTTACATCAGCCATCTCAGTCCCTAATGAAAGCATTTTTCATCAGCAGGAGACATTGTAAATGTACAAAGACCTCAGATTATGCCAGACAACAAATCCCAGCATGGTCACAGTTTTAGTTTGTTTATATTAATGAGTCTTCTTCAGTTGGTATGTATCTTTTTTATTTTTGGAATTTATTTGTTTTTAAAATAGCGATTTAGTTATGGCAGAAAATATATAATTGCAAAAAATGTGCAGCATTTAAGGAAAAAAAAAAGAAAGGGCTCTTCACCTTAAATTTGTTTCAAATAATTAAAAAATCATGCCTAAATCGTGAAGCATGAGATTACGTAGTGTCGTGAATCGTATCGCATCGTGAGTCAGGTGAATCGTTACATAATTAGTCAATGGAGCAGGTTAGATTGTGTGGGCGTGACCTAAATGCGCTCCTTTATGATTGATTTAAAGTCACCATGAAATCCACTTGAAACGGTCCTGAAATGAGAAATAAATGTAGGGCGGTGCAAGATTTCGACCTTTGAGAACTGATTGGATTGTTGGAAGATGGGCATTGCTAACAAAATGAAAGAAGATTAATGAATGAATGAAGTTAGAGCAGAAATGAGACAAGCCCTGATAGCCCCGCCTGGAAGCCATTCCATGTGACCAAAAGTGAAGAAAAGTCTTTTCAAGGGGGCGGAGAAGGTTATGATATTTGATTAAAGAGTCTGAGGGCAAACGATTTTTTACAAAATTATGAAGTGCACAAACAATTGACAAACCCAACTATACAGTGGTCCCTTGTTATAATGCGGTTCACTTTTCATGGCCTTGCAGTTTCGCCGATTTTTTTAATGCAATTTAACATGCTTTTTTAATACAGCGCATTGTGTTCTGCATCCTGATTGGCTGCAGACCACTGTCAATCAATTTTTCTCTGTGCCGTGTCTCCTGTACAGTACAAAATGTGTTCAGCGTGCCAGATTTACATAAATCTTTGATCATTAGCAGTGTGACTCTGAAGTGCTAGACTCTATGTTTACATGTCTTCTCCAACGCAATCAAATTTGTAACTTTTTGATTTAGTGGCTAATTCGTATGAATTAGTACGATCTAATTCGTTTAAATTTGTATGATTTGCTCATCACCCAATGACAGTTGGGGTTAGGGGTGGGGTTAGGTGCCACGCCTCCTTTTTAAAATCGTACATTTTCGTACGACTCAACTCATACGGATTTGTACGAATTAGCCACTAAACTGACAAAACGTAAAATACTTACGTTTCCTCGTGAGATCAGGCTGGTTTTCTCCCCACAATGTCGACGAAACATTCTGCACTGTCAAAGTCACCTGCAGAAGCACCCAAAAGGCAGAGGAAGATGGGTAACACTTTATTTTGATGGTCCATTTGAGTATTAGTTGACTGTCTGCTTAATATCTGCTGATACTGCTCCTTCAACAGACATTTAACTGACTATAAGAAACTTTCCGAGTACACGTCAACTTACACTAACTTCAACCCTAACCCCAACCTAACAGTCTACTTACAATCTAATGAGAATTAGTTGTCATGTAGATGCAATGTAACCTAAATTCAACAAATGAACCATCAAAATAAAGTGTGACCGGAAGATGCTAACCATCGCACAAAAAGTTGGACTTCTGGACATGCTGAAGGAAAGGTAGAAGTTACGCGGCTGTAGGGCGCCATTACGGAATAAATAAATGGTTTTGATCTTGGGTTTTATTCTATAATAGTGGACTTATTTTGAGGTTTCAAACTTTGAGAATGTTTAAACGAGAGAGAAAAGTGTGAAAATGTTAATGCCTGTCTGAGAAAAGTGTATAAAGTGTGTAGTGAGGGGTTTTACAGCCTTAAAACATCTTTAACAGTTGTAAAAAAATAAAGCTGACTACTTTGTGGATTTCGTCTATGGCGGGTTATTTTTAAAATGTAACTCCCGCGAATAACGAGGGACCACTGCATACATATAAAAATAAGAAAAGTAAATTTTGATTCTGACTTGAAATAGGAGCAAATGTTCCCAAATAGGTTGTAGGATGACAGTAAACTAACTACGTAACAACCCCCCCCCCCGAAAAAACAGTCGCGCTTAAGGCTTGTACACACAGGGGCACTTTTCGTTTGCGTTTATCGTCAGCGTTTTTCGAGACGTTTTTCCGCATTCTAACCCAATCGATTTTCACTGTCATCAAGCAGAAGAGTGTGCAAAATCACTCCTTGTTAGATGGCGCTACACAACTTTAAGCTTCCGACACCCGCTTGTAGCACAGAAGAAGAAGACAGAAAGTTGACATGCTTGTTGTTAAAGCTACTGGCGATTCGAACAAGCATGGATGGTTCAAGTAGCAGCTCCAGCTCTAGCGATAAAGAAATGATTATTGTTCACCAGTGCAATAAGCAGCTCCACGTTCATATCACCTCTGGGCATCTTCTTCAATGTGCGCTCGCATTGACAGTTTTGTGCTTGAGCGCCTCCAAGTGCTGTTTACTGAAACTTCAGCAGCTCTGTGCACGTGAACAAAAGTGCCAATCTGATTGGTGGAGAAGATTTTGACATGCCGTGACGAGCATGAGGCGTTTCTTTAAAAATTACGATTTTACGTTTTGCGCGTTGGTATGCACAATCACCTTGGCGCCCTTTAGTCACGAGGCGTTAAACGTCGACAGAAAACGCGAGCAAAAATCGGCCCAGTGTGAACAGGCCTTTAGATTAAGATTTAATTGCATTATTGTGAAGTAGCTTGAACGTCCTGCTGGTGGGACGGTGACAATTAAGGGGTTAAATGGCTCAATGTATAACGCAAAACTGACCATCAGCCCCCTTCTCTCATTCATAAGGAATCTGACTCATTTGCTGCCCACGTCTTCTCTTCAAATGGCCATTATCAGACTCATTACAAGACCCATCAGCACTACACTTTAATGAGTCCAACAGCTGCAGGTGGCTATTTCTCTTGGGCTTATCAACACCTGCCCTAACCCGTGAAAAAAAAAAACACCACCGTGTCAGCCTTAATCCTATTACACAAGCTCTGCGGGGTCTCTCCTGATTGCATGAATAATGCCTCCGTTTCGACTGCTGCCACACAGGACGGTTCTCATTAGAAACTTCGGTCCAAACCAAGGAGCGCGTCACATACTAACAGACTGTCAGAGAATGATGTCTAATGTGGGTCTAGTGGGATAACACTGACAAGAGAATGACAGAGACCTGCATATCTTCCAATTAAGTTTCTGAGAAACCTCTGTCAGAGTTGAAGGTGAGGATTGGTGTTAGCCAGGAGATTAATCCACTGAGGGAGATATAAGTGGCAGATATGATGTATGACCATACAGGACAAACCAGGTCTTCCAGGTGGTGGGCAGTCATTTTGATACTCTCTTACACCTACTGGGCACGATCACTGTCAGGACAAGAATTTTTACCCACTGATCACAATCCTTACAGGAAGCTTGAGAGAGAATGGACATGATCATTCATTCATTTTCCTTCGGCTCAGTCTCTATTTCAGAGAATGAACCACCAACTATTCCAGCATATGTTTTACTCAGAAGATGCTCTTCCAGCTGCAACCCAGTATTGGGAAACATCATACACACTCATTCGCATGCACACTATGGACAATTTAGTTCATTTAATAGCGCATGCCTTTGGACTGTGGGGGAAACCGGAGCACTCGGAGGAAACCCACGCCAACACGGGGAGAACATGCAAACTTTACATAGAAATGCCAACTGACCCAGCCAGGACTCCAACCAGTGACCCTCTTGCTGTGAGGCGACAGTGCTAACCAATGAGCGTGATAAAGGAGATGGTCAAACTAGATTCAGAGTACTAAGGGGGGGAAATGCTTAAACGGGAGTATAGAATGAAGTAACAGAATTCTCTCCATGATGAATGATGTTGCTTGGGCTTACGCACCTGCTAAAATGATAATGGGCTCAAGTTTTGTTATTTTGGGGGTCGTGGGCTAAAAAGTTTGGGAATCCTTGTGATATAGTATGGAAGTATGCGATTTACAATACAATGTATACATTAGCTGTATCCAAAATCACTCTCTATACCCTTAAATTGTACACCTGGGGTGCCAAGGGGTCCTGACCACCACTTCGGGAACCACTGCTATATGGTTAGTGAAAAAAAAGTAGAGCTGTGTAGTATAGTATGTCTAAATTATTAGCATTTAAAAATCAGTAATTGAGAAGTACCGGATGACCTTCTACTTCCGAAGAGATTGTGAAGTGAGCATGGAACGGACTCTATGCTATCATATAATGCCACGCAGAAGAATTCATGAACGCGAGTAAAGCAATGCAACTGACATGGGTGGGTCATGTGATAAAGATAAATGTCAGACACAGTACAACCAAATTCCATTCATACTACTCACATCCATACTAAATAGAATATACTTTTCGTCGTGTAGACGAAACAGTCGTGTAGTAAATCCAACCTCAAACGTAGTACCTACTCAAGCAGTATGTGATTTTGGAGGGAGACAAGGTCTTTCATACACAATTCAGGTCTACTAAATTGCTGGTGCGGGCCACCAGGAGATGTGAACTGGAAAGAAAGTCATGACAACGTCCTAATTTGCTATCGAGGAAAGCCACAATTAGCTCTCAGCATTTTTATGAGGCTTAATTGTTTCCTTCTTGGAAATCAGATCTGTGCCAAAATAGTCCATGTCCGACACATCAGCCTACATTAGGAGGTCTGCATGCATGTGTCACTGTGTGTTTAACTCCATGCACTCAGCTGTGAAGAACTTAATGAATCGGGCACTGAGCTCTGCTGTGAATATGACTGACTGAACAGCAGGTGCAGCGACTCATTATTCACCATGAAGGGCTTCTTCTTACTGTACTGTACGTTTTCATCATCATGTCTCTTGAGTTCAACTCAGCTTCATCATCACGGCAATAAATGACATTTTAAAATACATTCAAATCAAATTATTTTATTGCACATTATCTTATTGTATTTTTTTAACACTTACTCACTGACAACAAACTTATAAAAAGTTATGTACATTGATGAGCCAAAATATTATAATCAGTCAAAGGTGAAACGAATATCAATTGCCTGTGTTTCCATCAAAGGGTGTGAATTTAATTTATGCGCAAAACTGGAATATCCCATAAAACATTTGAGAATTATGTTGCCACAATTTCACCCAATGACTCATTCATTCATTTTACTTCCGATTAGTCTCTATTTCAGAGGTAGACAGCGGAATGAACCGCCAACTATTCCAGCATATGCTTTACGCAGAGGATGCCCTTCCAGCCGCAACCCAGTAATGGGAAACACCCATACACACTTAAAGAAAATGGAGCATCTGGAGGAAACCCATGTGAACACGGGAAGAACATGCAAAGTTCACACTGAAACGCCAGCCGGCACTCAAAATCAGTGACCTTTTTGCTGTGAAGCAACAGTGCTAACCACTGAGCCACCATGCTGCCTCCAATGATTCATAGAGAACTAAAATATTACTTCTTTATGAACTGGCACCCTACACGATCTGACAAAAGTCGTGTCGCCTGTCCAAGTTTTAGAAACAGCAAATAATAACTTCTAGTTGATCATTTGGTATCAGAAGTGGCTTAAATGAAAGGCAAAGGCCTCTAGATTACGCTTATTTTACAAAAATAAAATATGATCATGCCTTGATTTTCCTAACTATTTAATTAGGACAGTAGGGTTTGACTTTGGCTAGACAAAAGTTATGTCACTTAACAGAAATAATGTCCAGTATAGAATATAAAGTCATGCTGCAGTGGAAAATGCAGTGGAATATTTTGTCTGACTCTCATGAGCTTGGAGGACTGCATCCATTCATCTCTGCAGTGACTCAAATAACTTATTAATAAAGTCATCTGGAATGGCAAAGAAAGCGTTTTTGCAGGACTCCCAGAGTTCATAAAGATTCTTTGCAACGCCTCCTCCATCTTACTCCAGACATGCTCAATAATGTTCATGTCTGGTGACTGGACTGGCCACCAGACATCCTGGAGCACCTTGACCTTTTTTGCTTTCAGAAACTTTGATGTGGAGGCTGAGGTATGAGAAGGAGCGCTATCCTGCTGAAGAATTTGCCCTCTTCTGTGGTTTGTAATGTAATGGGCAGCACAAATGTCTTGATACCTCAGAGAAACATCCACTCTGCAGATCTCTCACAGGCCCCCATACTGAATGCAACCTGGGAAAGCTGTTGCACAAGACAGTTCTGGGTTGTAATAATACCAAACCACTTTGTAGACTTTGGTTGAAAGATTTTAGAAAAATCTAAACAAAATTTCTGATTTTTTTACAATGTGGTTGGTTCGCTAGTGTGTCCATTAATACAATCCCATGACATAGATTTTTGTTATCACATGATCTGTTCAAACTAAATCACATGACTCATTTGATGCGCATGCTGGAATTTATTCAGTAAATGTGCTTACATAGTAGTGAATTATGGGAATTGTTTTCTTACAAGATAAAAAAAGGGTTTCCTACTCAATTTTGTGTGAGCATTTTCAAAATGTTGTACTCATTAAGCTTTTTTTGTGCCAAAACATTGTCAAAAATATGTGATTGTAAACATACAGTGCGGAAAATAAATATTGAACACGTCAACTTTTTTTCCTGGGAATATTTCTAAAGGAGCTGTTGACATGGAGTTTAACAATTTCGGTAAAAACCCAAACAACATAAAAACAAATCTGAATAATGACTTGTGTAATAACAATGGAACGACACAAGGAGAAAGTGCCGAACTATTGAAATGTATTTAATACTTTATATAAAAGGCTTTTTTGGTGATGGCAGCTTAAAGACGTCTCTTATATGGAGAATGAAGTCACATGTATTGTTTAGGTGTGAGCTTTTCACAGACTTCAACAGAGGGTAAAACTCTAGATGGTTCTGTGGGTCTCGTCTATCAAATCGGATCTTAATTTTGTATTTTCTATTGGATTCAAGCTAAAAAAAAATTAATCATCAAGGTATATTTAATATAACTAAAATTAGCTTTCTAAAACACTTTTAAGATATACAGTTGAAGTCAGAATTATTAGCCCCTTGTTTATTTTTTTCCCTAATTTTTGTTTAACAGAGATTTTTTTCAACACATTTCTAAACATAATAGTTTTCATAACTCATTTCTAATAACTGATTTATCTTATCTTTGCCATGATGACAGTAAATAATATTTTACTAAATAATTTTCAAGACACTTCTATACAGCTTAAATTGACATGTAAAGGCTTAATTAGGTGAGCTAGGCAGGTTAGGGTAATTAAACAAGTTATTATATAACAATGGTTTGTTCTGTAGATTATAGAATAAAAAACATAGCTTAAAGGTGCTAATAATTTTGACCTTAAAATGTTTTTAAAAAAATTAAAAACTGCTTTTATCTAAAATAAAGTTGAAATAAAACAAATAAAACTTTCTCCAGACATACTGTGAAAATTTCCTTGCTCTGTTAAACATCATTTGGGAAATATTTAAAAAAGAAAAAAAAAATCAAAGGAGTGTTAATAATTCTGATTTCAACTGTATGAACTGTTTTAGGCACAAGAGTACAAGGGTATATATTTATATGAGAGTAATTTCGTCTTTTGTAATATACATACAAAAAAAACTCATTGGATGAACTCAATTTAATTGAGGGCAGGATTTTTTTTTGTTTAGCACCAACTTAAAAAAAAACTTTACACAATTAAATGCAACTGAGTTGGCTCAACATGATTGTATCAAATAAAAGTTTAAATACATTTGTATTTTTATTTAACGTAAACTCAAAGGTCTGATAATATCATGTATGTCTATTATGTGTCGCACATTTCAAAGTCTCTTAGTTTTATTTGAAGTTATCCTAAATGAACTAAAAGAGACATTTTTTAAGCATATTTGATGAGTTACATATACAGTTGTTTGAGACTAATCTCAGAACTCACTTTAGGACAGTTATTGCTCACTGAGCAAAGCAACAAACTGCATTTTTGCTAATTAAGCTGCCAACACCCGAAAACATGGCTGCTTCTGCAAGGTGGTAATCTCAAAACTCAAAGCATTACATGAAAATGTTCAAAATCTTCAAACTGAAGCGAAGATTAAACTCTAATTCAAGAGTGTACAATTAGCTGATGATTGATAATAAAGCTTGTTTGGCATGCTGTCCCGGGAGAAAGCCCTGAGCTGATGAGATCCTCGAGCCCTGGGCTCCCTCCCGTTTGCGAGAGGGGAGTTTGAGCTCAGGTGGATCTTGATGAACTCCTCTGACTTATTTCAAGCTAAATGATGGATATGGATGACTGAGGAATGGTGTACTTGCTAAGAGCATGGTATCAATTCTGTGTGTTCAATTTACTTAGATGGCGTGGTTTTGGACTGTGGGAGGAAACCGGAGAACCCGGGGAAAACCCACGAGAGCACGGGGAGAACGAGCAAACTCTAAATGTCATCTGGTTCAGTAGGGACTTTACTTGAGGCAACAGTGCTAATCACTGGGTCACAGTCTCGCCCATCTGGAAAGGAGGGGGAGTGGTTCTTCAAGACGAAGATATTGAGATATGAATCGGAGAATTGGAGAATCAATCACGAGCTGATGCGGGAACAACTGAGAACAATCAAAAGCACGTGATCCTCTCTAAATTACTTTATAAATAAACTACACCAAGTCTTTCTATTAACTTAAAAACCCAAGATTACTTTTATTGTCAACATTCCCCTCTTTTAATTCAATCCCACACAAAGCATGCTGGGAACTATGAATACACTAACCAGGTAGTTGTACCAACACAATTACTTCATGTTGTCCCAATATAAAATGCTTACGTTACCTTAATGGTTTACACATTTAAATGGACTGAACATAAAACAAATAAATTAGCCAAAGAACTGACAAGAATTTTGTTGTTTCAGCTCATTTTAAACTGGTATAAAGGATTCAAAACAGGTATAAAGGATTCATAATACATTTATAATAAGTATTATTTGGGAAGCACCATAATGAGAATTCCTTTAAAAACTCATATTATATACCATTAATATAAAAGTTTTCTAAAACATGTTAAGACGTGTAAACATGCTAAATTCATTCCACCAATTCGTTCAAGGGTATATATTTTATTTTGATCACTGCATCGAATCCATCTCCCGAAAAACCATAATGATAGCCTACATGGCATCACAATGGAGTACTGAGATTACAGATGGTTTTCAGAAATCATTTGCCTGTTGTTTTATGAAGCTGCAATAACAGACGGATGCAGTTTAGTCAACTCTCCATCCCTGCAGCACATATTCACTCATCAGAAGAAAATGCAAAATTAATCAGCATGTTATAAATCATGCACGTAAAATTGTGTCTGCCATCACAATAAACAAACATGACATTTTAAAGCATATATTAAAACATTACTCATAGCATATACTTGACAAAAAGTCCTTAAATGAAATTCATCTTGAATAAATGAGATAAAAATAAGGATTGTGTTGTATAAATTATGCATTCATTTCTTTTAATACTATTTAGTTCAAGTCCCAAGTTGCAGTTGTTTTATGATACTGATATCACGGCTGTAGTTACAGCGGATGTTATTGTATTGCACAAAAACAAGCATGAATCCCTGCAAATCAGCGATATTATGGTGGTTTAATTAGATCACGATAACAAACACATCCTGAGAACTTTCTTGCCTGACAGATCGACGTCGAGAATGTCAGGGCATTTCAATGGAAAGAGCAAAACTCCAAATACACTTTAAAACACTAAAACGAAATAACAATGCCCACGATAACATTTTCACACTTGTTGTAAATGCCAAAACACTGGAACGGAATAACTTTATATTGCGTTTTAGCTTGTCATTAGAAATAAGGCATTATCAAATTAACAGCTTGACTTAAAGGGATAGTTCACCACAACAATGAAAATGTACTCACAATTTACACCCTCTCAAGTGATTGCAATATTTTATAAGTTTCTTTGTTTATTCTGTTGAACACAAAGATGAATCTGTAATAATTAACTTCTATAGTACAGAAAACTAATTCTATGAAAGGCAATGGTTACCAACATTCTTCTCGTTACAGATTTGAAATGAGTGTAAAAAAGAAAAAGAAAAATGGGCTGGAACACAATTCCTTCATGTTGTCCCAACACCAATCGATTAAATTAACCGAACCATTTTTACAAATTTAATTAGATCGAACATAAAACAATTAAGTTGTCCCCAAAAAACTAAGAATTGTGTTTCACCTAGGAGTTTGAACAAGCAAATGCCATTTTTGTATGTAAAGTGTCAGCAAACGATAACAGTATTTTCATTTTTGGGTAAAAAAATCCCTGAAAAAAAATAATCAGAAGTGAATGCATACAATTTACGGATGACTCCTAAAAAAAAAGTCTACTAATTTTTTTATTTATTTATATATAT
>CAIGQZ010032926.1:771830-783172 GCA_903798205.1 Danio tinwini | reverse complement strand
TAGTTGATCGTTTGGAAAAGTGGCAGAAGGTAGATTTTTCTGATGAATTATCTGTTGAACTGCACCCCAAACATCATAAATACTACAGAAGACCTACTGGAACCTGCATGGACCCAAGATTCTCACAGAAATCAGTCAAGTTTGGTGAAGTAAGCCTGAGGTATCAAGACATTTGTGCTGCCCATTACATTACAAACCACAGGAGAGGGCAAATTCTGCAGCAGGATAGCGCTCCTCCTCATACTTCAGCTTTCACATCAACGTTCCTGAAAGCAAAGAAGTTTAAGGTGCTCCAGGATTGGCCAGCCCAGTCACCAAACATGAACATTATTGAGCATGTCTGGGGTAAGATGAAGAAGGAGGCGTTGAAGATGAAACTTAAAGAATCTTGATGAACTCTGGGAGTCCTGCAAGAACGCTTTCTTTGCCATTCCAGATGGCTTTATTAAGTTATTTGAGTCATTGCAGAGATGTATGGCTGCAGTCCTCCAAGCTAATGGGAGTCATACACAATATTCAATCTTTTTCCACTGCAGCATGACTTTATATTCTATACTGGACATTATTTCTGTTCAGTGACAAGGCTTTTGTCTTAGCAAAGTCAGACCTTACTGTCCTAATTAAACCATTAAAAATCAAGGCATGATCATATTTTATTTTGGTAAAATAAGCGTAATCTAGAGGCCTTTGCCTTTTATATAAGCCACTTCTGACACCAAATGATCAACTAGAAGTTATTATTTGCTGTTCCTAAAACTTGGACAGGCGACAAGACTTTTGTCAGGTAGTGTATATATACACAACTATACAGTGGTTTTGACTTATAATGATGGTGTCTTTTTACTATATAATACTAATGTGTATTACTGTAATACTTTTATTTAACATAAATAAGCATAAACAATGTCAAAACGTATTGTTTGGGCAGTACAGAAACATATAATGAAATGTACTTACTACAATAATAATGACATAATACAAAAAAAAAAAAAAAAAGAAAAGTTGCATGAATTTAAACGTTTTTACTTCTTCGGAAAACAAAAAGGGACTGTGGTCAGTGGTTTACCTCATTCATTGTGCAAAAGCAAATGGTCCACGAATTTAAAACTGAGAAGTCAAAATCAAAAGTGCTGAAGTGAGGTTGGTAAAGCGCAGGCAGCGTCAGAAGGAAAAAAAATCAGTACGCTTTACTGAAAATGTGTGGATTAACTGTACCTTACCTGCATTAGTGTTGTGTGTTTGTGTATGTGTGTGTGTTACTGGACGGGTCAGGCACTCCAGCTAGCAGTCCACACGGTGACAAGGAATGGCTTAAGGATTGGACCTGGAGACACTGTTCAGGTCTGAAGGTGGTCTTGGGAGGATGGTCTCAGGTCTGTGGAGTCTTCAGCTCATCTCAGCTCCAGTCAGCCATTACTCAAGCTTGGCTGTTCGATGGCAGACCGTGCCAGTGGAGTCTTATATCGTGATGTAATGCTGTCGGAGTTTGGCGACTAAAAACTCATGGGTAAGATTATGCCTGGTGATTATTCCCACAATCTGAAAAAGAAAGACACAAATGTAAAAATGCAAATGTATTAAACCATTTTTCAAAGCTATACCCAGACACACATTCATTTTGAAAACGGAATTGACAATAAATGTATAAATGTACACACAAATGCTAAATCGGTGTGCCTCAAACCTATCTGCTTCTCTTTTGTTTTAAATTGACCAAATTTATTATTTTCTTGTTTACAATCCGAGAGATTTTAGTGACAGTTTCGGAACTTGTCTGAGTTTATCATGTCTGAGAGAATACTGCAAATTCACTACACATCTATACTTATATGCTGTTTTCAAACAGCAATAAATTTAGTTAAATTGACATGTATACATAAAGTGTATTGCACATATAAATACCCCTTTATTTACCTTAGGTTATTAAACAAACAGAAACAGTTGGACGTGATGACGTCAGTAACATGCAAATTGACATATGATGTAATCTAGCGACATTAAGCGACTTTTCAGGCAGAGCTTAGCGCCTTTTTATTGAAAATAGTTGGAAACACCAAACTAAATCAGCACACTATCATCTCAAAAACATTGCAGGAATTAGATGCTTTGTTTCCAGTGAAGACTTAAAGAAACTCGTTCATGCTTTTACCAGCATCAGGGTGGATTACTGTAACAGCCTCCTCACTGGCCTTCCCCAAAAAAAAAAAAAAAAAAACAGACAGTTGCAGCTCATCCAGAACGCTGCGGCCAGGATTCTGACCAGAACCAGAAAATCAGAGCACATAACAAACCACTAAATGGCCTAGGACCTCAATACATTACAGGTATGCTCACTGAATACAAACCCGAACAGATCACTCAGATCATTAGGATCAAGTAAACTAGAAATTTTAAGGGTTCAGTCAAAACAGGGTGAATCCACCTTCAGCGACTGCACTGGAATCAGCTTCCAGAAATGATCAGATGTGCTCCAACATTAGGTACATTCAAATCAAGGCTTAAAACACTCTGTTTTTAATTATTTTTATTCCTTGTTGTTTTCATTTTCTTATACTTGTTTCTTTTATTCCTGTTTATGTAAAGCACTTTGAGTTACCATTGTGTATGAAATGTGCAATATAAATAAACCTGCCTTGCCTTTTATTATTATTATTGTTTTTTTAAAAAGCTTTCAGTGCTTTGATGTTTTGTGGAAACCGTGATCCTACATGAAATAAACATAAAGAAAATAATACTTAAATTCAGAAAGAATGATTTCAACTTTATTAAGCATGAAAGACAGATAAAATGGCAAAAGTTAATTCCTTTAATAATCCTAATCAGTGTGTTTCCATGTTTAGATGCTTTATTCATTTCTAGTTGTATTTTCACTGTACACACTGTATGCTGAATATACATTTTATTTTTATATATTTTAAATGTTTTATTTTCTTCTTTATTTCAAATATATTTTGTACTATTTTCTAACGCTATCATTTCAATTCTTTTATTTTGTAATTTATTTTTTACTGATAGTCTTTCACATTAAATTTAGATCTTTTGTCTCTTTCTTTTAAATTTTTTTGAAATAATTATTTTTTAGGGGTTGTCATCTTTATTATGAGGACAGTGAAAATCAGACAGGAAAACATAGGGAGCAGAGAGAGGTGAAGGATCAGCAAAGGACCTCGAGCTGGAAATGGAACTCGGGTCGCCATGAGTACTCCTATGCTACATGTCGCTGCACTTTACCATTACGCTATTGGCGCTGATCTTTTGTCTCTTTCATCTCTCTGTATCTTGAACAGACACTTGCACCAGACACTTTCTTAAAATCACTCCATATCTTTATAAAACATTGTGCATTTCTGAGTGTCCCTCACACAGGTGAGAGGACTTGACAAACCACCTATAGAAACACCCTCTCTCTCTTCATATGCACCACACACTTTACTTAAACTTCAGCTTACAAGGACTCAATAAGAAAAACAATGTTTACCACAAAACAAGTTGCACTACTACTCTTCTTCAACCTTTAAATGCTTCTTTTGCACAATACCTCACTCAATATTGTAATGCCTTATCTAAAAGTAAAAGTATACACTCACCGGCCACTTTATTAGTTACACCTGTCCAACTGCTTGTTACGGCAAAGTTCTAATCACATGGCAGCAACTCAATGTATTAAGGTATGTAGACATGGTCAAGATGATCTGATGCAGTTTAAACAGAGCATCAGAATGGGGAAGAAAGGTGATTTAAGTGACTTTGAAGGTGGCATGGTTGTTGGTGCCAGACGGGCTGGTCCGAGTATTTCAGAAACTGCAACCATTTCTAGGGTTTACAGAGAATGGTCCGAAAAAAAAGACAACATCTGGTGAGTGGCAGTTCTTTGGGCACAAATGCCTTGTTGATGCCAGATGTCAGAGGAGAATGGCCAGACTGGTTCCAGCTGATAGAAAGGCAACAGTAACTCAAATAGCCACTCATTACAACTGAGGTATGCAGAAGAGCATCTCTGAACACACAACACGTCCAACCTTGAGGCGGATGAAATATTTCAAGTACCTTGTTGAATCTATGCCACGAATGATTAAGGCAGTTCTTAAGGGAAAAGGGGGTCCCAACCTGGTACTAGTAAGGTGTAGCTAATAAAGTGGCCGGTGAGTGTATATACATTATAGTATATGCATAGTTAGTAGTTAATATAGTCAGATTAATGCTCCGTTATGTAAAGCTGTATAGGTTTAAAATAGCTTTTACATCCAGTGTTGTGTTCATATTTATGATTATATTTATTTATGTAGCACTTACCTCTCCTACTGCATTAACTACAGGTAAGTGTCGAAGTCCCATAGTTCTAAACAGATTGAATACTTGGGAGACGTGTGTGTTTGGAGAGACTGCATACGGACAGGGGTTCATGTAGGGCGTCACATCCTGTAAATAAATTAATAAATAAATAAAGGAAGAGAGAGAAATCAAGCTAATTATGTCTGAGAGAGACCACTGAACAAACTGTCATCTCTGCGTGGTTCCCTTTACTACAAGAGCACTTCAACAATTCTGATTACCTCCAATTAAGACTCATTACACACACACACACACACACACCAGAACACATCATATATAAATGACATTTACAGCAGATTATGAACTGCTGCGTCATGCTATAAAGAGTTTGACAGGTCAAAGGACGTTACCACAATCATGCGTGGGTTGAGAAGGGCCAGGTCGAGATCGTGGATGTCAGGGAATCGTGGGTAATCCTCAGTCATCTCTGAATGAGAGAGCCGTGGCTGTGAGGCACTCTGTGGAGAGGGAGAATATGGAAATTTAGGGCTCCACAATATATCGAAATATTATCGTAATTGTGATAATGGTATCTGCAATATTCATATGCTAGAGAGGTGAAATGCACCGAAATTAAAATTCTGTGCAAAACTGGTGTTATATGTTGGTGCACTGCCTACAAGGTTATCTGCACTTGCTGTTTATCCAAATTTGATCAATCAGATGGAGCCTTACTATCGTTTTACCCGCCTATCCAGTAGGTGCTGTTCTGTTATTAGCTAGAAGGTGAACCTAGAGCTGAAAATAAATACTAATGACGGGAGTAGAGACAAGAGAGGAAAATAACTAATACGAGTCAGAATATCGGCACATGTTTTCATTTATTCATATTTGTCTAATTTGTTGAAAAATATTCACTATTAGCTGTTTATTTTAGTATGATCATTAAATTCTTTTAAAAAAGGTAATAAAAATTGCTTTTTTATCTAGGAAAATGATATATCGCAACAAATATCATTATTGCAATACTCAATCGTATATTTTCCAAGTATTGTGCATATACAGTGCTTAAAATAAATGAGCACAAGTGTTGTCACCTATCCAAGTTTTAGGAACAACATAACTTGACTTCTAGTTAATTATTTGGTATCAGAAGTGGCTTATATGAAAGGCAAAGGCCTTTAGATTACGCTTATTTTACCAAAATAAAATATGATCATGTCTTGATTTTTAATTACTTAATTAGGACAGTAAGGTCTGACTTTGGTTAGACAAAAGTCGTGTCACTTAACAGAAAGAATGTACAGTATAGAGAATATAAAGTCATGCTGCAGTGGACAAAGAATTAATATTGTGTATGACTCCTGTGAGCTTGGAGGACTGCATCCATACATCTCTGCAATGACTCAAATCACTTAATAAAGTCATCTGGAATGGCAAAGAAAGCGTTCTTGCAGGACTCCCAGAGTTCATCAAGATTCTTTGGATTCATCATCAATGCCTCCTCCATCTTACCCCAGACATGCTCAAAAATGTTCATGTCTGGTGACTGGGCTGGCCAATCCTCGAGCTCCTTGACCTTCATTGCTTTCAGAAACTTTGATGTGGAGGCTGAAGTATGAGAAGGAGCGCTATCCTGCTAAAGAATTTGCCCTCTTCTGTGGTTTGTAATGTAATGGGCAGCACAAATGTCTTGATACCTCAGGCTGTTAAAGTTGCCATCTACTCTGCAGATCTCTCACACGCTTCCATACTGAATGTAACCCCAAACCATAATTTTTCCTTCACCAAACTTGACTGATTTCTGTAAGAATCTTGGGTTCATGCGGGTTCCAATAGGTCTTCTGCAGTATTTGTGATGATTGGAATGCAGTTCAACATTTCAGAAAAATCAACCTTCTGCCACTTTTCCAAACGATCAACTAGTAGTCAAGTTATTATTTGTTGTTCTTACAACTGGGATAGACGGCAAGACTTTTGTCAGGTAGTGTACTGTACACTTTTTAAATAACTTTTTATCAATTTCTCTGAGAATATAGGTCATATATTTTGGTGCATTTGAACAAGACATATTTATTAAACATATATATTTATTAAAAGAATATTTTATTCACCGAACATCTTTGAAAATAGAAAGATAATGCATTTAAATTGCTGCAAAATATTGGAAATAAAGTACAAACTACAAAATGTCAACAAAGATTTATACGTTTTTTTGTTTCTTTTGAATTTTGCTCTTGTAAATATTTTTATTTAATATTTTTCCCTAACATATGAATTTGGGTGTACTAATTTTGAAGCATTATCATAAGTTATTTTGTTCAATTATCTACACATTTGACTTCGGTACTGACTAATTTAATGTATATGAACAAATATAATATTGTAAAGCTTCCTATAGAAAAATATTCATTCAAATAAGAAATTTGTGAGGGGTGTACTTGTTGAGCACTGTATGTATATACATAGAAAGGCTACAAATATATATACAGTACACACACACACACACACACACACACACACACACACACACACACACAGTTGAAGTCAGAATTATTAGCCCCCCTGTTTCTTTTATTCCCCAATTTGTGTTTAACGGAGTGAAGATTTTTTTTTTCAACACATTTATAAACAATAATTTTGCCATGATAACAGTAAATAATATTTTACTAGGTGTTTTTCAAGAAGTGACATTTAAGGGATTAACTGGGTTAATTAGGTTAACTAGGCAGGTTAGGGTAATTAGGCAAGTTATTGTATAACAATGGTCTGTTCTGTAGACTACCGAAAAAAAATATTGCCCAAAGGTGCTAATAATCCTTAAAATGTTAATGTTTAGTTAAAAAAAATAAAAACTGCTTTTATTCTAGCCAAAATAAAACAAATAAGACTTTCTCCAGAAGAAAAAATATTATGTGAAAATTTCCTTGCTCTGTTAAACATCATTTTACGAAGACCCGGAAGGGACATGATGGTGGAAAAAGAAACTGAGTGGGAGAAAAAAAAATGGGTGGGAGAAAAAAAAACTGTGATAGGAATTTTTTTTTTTTTTTAAGTTTTTGCGTTAAATTTAGCTCTGACTGACAGAAGCGCTTCGTATGATAAACTGATCCCAGATCAGCTTCTGTACACGCCATTTAAAGAGGAGCGAAAGTGCAGGGCATTTTGGGATGTTTAAACATGACAAATACTCTTAATAATATTTAAACAGGTCCGTCCTGCGTGTTTTATTTTAAACACACCTAATGACAAACTAATGCACAAACAGTTGCGGAAGTAATGGAATACTTTCATTATAGATCTGTGCATTCCTACAGTGACATCACTGTTATCAAATACAAAATGAGAGATTTATTTGTTGCTCTTCACTTGTTTGATAACAGAGGTGTCACTTTAAATGGCGTGTACAGAAGCTGATCTGGGATCAGTTTATCATACGGAGCGCTTCTGTCAGTCAGAGCTTATACCAGTCATTGGCTCATACATGCATTCGCTGATACTGAATGATATGATGATAGCAGGATAGAATTGTAAAATACAGGATAATCCAGGCAAAAACGGGAGAGTTGACATGGATGAAGTGAACATGAAGTGTTTGTGGAAAAACAGTTTTGCGAGGGAACGCAAAAACTTAAAAAATATATATATTTTTTCCTATCACTGTTTTTTTTTCTCACCCATTTTTTTTTCTCCCACTCATTTTTTTCCCCACCATTTAGTCCCTTCCGGGTCTCCGTGTAAATT
This sequence comes from Danio tinwini, assembly GCA_903798205.1. Taxonomy (NCBI): domain Eukaryota; kingdom Metazoa; phylum Chordata; class Actinopteri; order Cypriniformes; family Danionidae; genus Danio; species Danio tinwini. The sequence goes on along the minus strand of CAIGQZ010032926.1, from coordinate 775,156 downwards.
GGAAAATATATAAAAAATTAAATTAAATTTCAAAGGGGGGCGAATAATTCTGACTTCAACTGTATATATCCCTCAAGTCCATCAAGGATCAGTTTTAGGCCCTTTGCTGTTTACAATTTACATGCTTCTCCTGGGGGACATTATTAGAAAACACGGGATCAGTTTTCACTGCTATGCAGATGATACTCAATTATACATTTCAACCTGATGAGATGTCTGAACTAAGCTAACTGAGTGTATTAAAGATGTTAAAGACTGGATGACCAACAATTTTCTTCTCTTAAACTCAGACAAAACAGAATTATTACTTATTGGGCCTAAATCCTGCATACAGCAGTTCTCACAACTCGACCTGCAATTAGAGGGATACAAAGTTAGAGTTAGCTCTACTATAAAAGATCTGGGTGTCATATTAGACATCAATTTAACCTTTGAAAATCATATATCCCATGTCACAAAAACTGCATTCTTTAATCTAAGAAATATTGCTAAATTGCGAAGTATGCTATCCATCTCAGATGCAGAAAAGCTAGTCCATGCTTTCATGACTTCTAGGCTGGATTACTGTAATGCTCTGTTTGCTGGTTGCCCAGCATCCTCTATTAACAAACTTCAGCTAGTACAAAATGCAGCTGCCAGAGTTCTTACCAGGTCTAGAAAATATGATCATATCACCCCAATTTTATCCTCCTTACACTGGCTGCCTGTTAAGTTTCGTATTGAATTTAAAATACTGCTTCTTATCTATAAAGCCTTAAATAATCTAGCTCCTGTTTATCTAACCAACCTCTTGTCTCGCTACAATCCAACCCGCTCTTTAAGATCTCAAAACTCAGGGCTTCTTGTAGTACCTAGAATAGCAAAATCGAGTAAAGGAGGTCGAGCCTTTTCATTTATGGCCCCTAAACTCTGGAATAGCCTTCCTGATAATGTCCGAGGCTCAGACACACTCTCACTCTTCAAAACTAGATTAAAGACCTATCTTTTTAGCAAAGCATACACTCAGTGCATTGCATAGCGGTATGACGCATGATGTGCCCCACACACGATTTTGCTTCTTGTTTATATACACTATGAACAGGAGCTACGCTAATTATTCTCCTTATTCTGTATTTCCACTCATCTCGAGGCCCTCAGACTATGCAGTGCCACTGATGCGATCCAAGACCAGCGACGAGATGATCCCAAGGTTTCTGGACCAGGCCGTATCTTGAGCTGCTGCTGTGGTGGTCATGGTGGAGAGCATGAGACTGATTCCTGTGATGCTCCAAGGACAGACGAGTCTTCGCTGAGGTCCAGCTACTGCGCCTAGACTGCAGCTCTGCACAAGACGTTTGGCCATAGGAGAAATGGTCGTGCCAAACTGAGCCTGGTTTCTCTCAAGGTTTTTTAAATTCTTCACTTTCGCCAATTGGTGAAGTTTTTTCATCGCCACTGTCACCACTGGCTTGCATGGTTCGGGATCTGTAGAGCTGCGCATTGATGGAATTGCTCTTCAGTGTTTGGACTCTCAGTAGTGATTATTAACCCACACTGACCTGAGCTAAACTAAACTGAACCTAAACACTGAAAACAGAACTGACACTGTTTCAATTTACTATAAACTTCCAAGTGAAGCTGCTTTGACACAATCTACATTGTATAAGCGCTATACAAATAAAGATGAATTGAATTGAATATATATATAGGTAGATTTTATATTCTATGTTGCTTCAACACAAATAAAACTTCACTAGACATTATACAATTTTACACCTGTCCAATAAGCACAATACGCTTACAGTTTTTAACAAACATTTTAAAAATGTATATAATTTTTATACAGAGATTTTACAAAACAAAGCTGAACTAATAATCTTGCAATTGATGTATAGTTTGTTAGAATAGGACAACATCTGGCTAAGGTACAACTACTTGAATATGTCCAAACTAAGTTCTTAGCAATGCATATTACTTATTATTTACCCACACTCAAGCGGTTCTAAACATTTATGAACTTCTGTTGAACACAAAAAAATATATTCTGAATATTGTTGGGAAAGAGCAGCCACTAACATCCATAGCAGGAACAAAAAAAAAAACATTAAGGAAATCAATGGTTGTTTTTCCCCCAATTTGCTTGAGTATATCTTCCTTTGTTTTTAAACAAAAGAAAGAAAGTTGAGCATGATAACAGAATTTCCATTTTTGGGCAAACTGTCCCTTTAAGTGTAAAAAAAAAACTTGTAAGGGAATCCAGGATTAATTTTACTTAATTTGGCACCTAAATATCTATCAGATCTCCTGCATCCCTAATAATCCTCCAAGAAGTTTAACATCTTGTAATCTTAATTCATTGAAAATCCCAATTTTGAGGATGAAACGCAGGGGAGACCGAGCTTTTTCTGTGGTGGGTCCTCGTTTATGGAATGGTTTGCCTGTACAACTGAGAATGGCCAGCTCTTTCCCTATTTTAAATCTCTTCTTAAAACTCGCTTGTTCTCTCTAACAAGTATTAGTCTGCTATTCATGTTTCTTAACTTGTCTGCACTCGCTTTGATAAGCAGCTTTTGATATTTATTTCTTTGTAATTTCGTACTTTCTTCACCATTTTATAAATTCAATAAACTCGAACATAACTGCATTTAAAAAGAATAGTGTCAGATTGAAAATGAGAAGAAATGGGAAGAAAATAGAAGTGGAGGAATTTAAATGACACCTACCGACTGGTTTTCAGCATAGCAGACGCCACGGATCAGCAAGTTGACAAGCTGTGAGCGCAGGATGAGTCCGTGAAAGGTGAGCGGTCTGAACCTCTCCTCCATGGTCCACTCTTCACTGGGTGATTGATCTGGGTAGAGGTTTGGGTATGGCGCGTGTCTGCCAACATCAACAACAGACAGCAGGTTTTTCTCAAATAGACAGTAACAGTTGTAGTTGTTGTAGTAGTATTAGTAGGGGTAGTAGAAGTTGTAGTAGTAGTTGTAATGTTAGTAGTAGTAGTAAGTAGTAGTAGTTGTTGTTGTTGTTATCTTAGTAGTAGTAGTAGTAGTTGTTGCTGTTATGTTAGTAGTAGTAGTTGTTGTTGTTATGTTGGTAGTAGTAGTAGTTGTTGTTATGTTGGTAGTAGTAGTAGTTGTTGTTGTTATGTTAGTAGTAGTAGTAGTTGTTGTTGTTATGTTGGTAGTAGTAGTAGTTGTTGTTGTTATGTTAGTAATAGTAATTGTTGTTGTTATGTTAGTAGTAGTAGTAGTTGTTGTTGTTGTTATGTTAGTAGTAGTAGTTGTTGTTATGTTAGTAGTAGTAGTTGTTGTTGTTATGTTAGTAGTAATAGTTGTTGTAGTAGT
>CAIGQZ010032926.1:755716-766957 GCA_903798205.1 Danio tinwini | reverse complement strand
AGAAAGAAAGAAAGAAAGAAAGAAAGAAAGAAAGAAAGAAAGAAAGAAAGAAAGAAAGAAGAGAGAAAGAAAGAGGGAAGATAGAAAGAATCAAACTAAAAAAAATCAGAGAAAGAAAGAAAGAAAAAAAGAAAGAAAGAAAGAAAAAATAAAAAAGTAAAAAGCAATAGAAGGAAAGAAAAGACAAGATAGAAAGAAAGAGAAAACCCAAAACAGAAAAAAAAGCAAGAGGAAAGAACAAACACCAATGAAATGGTAAGGTTTCAACTGAAATCAATACATATTAAAGCTCCTTAACATTATTAAAAGTACATAATCAGCAGTGACTAATATTTATTGGTTTGCACTGAGTCAGTTCTAATGTTCATTTTAAAACTATAGGCCCTTTCATACACCCAATGCATTAGGGCGCAAACCATCGCAACTATCATTTTCACGTTTTGCACGACGTTGTTTTAATCGCAAATCCATTTGCAAGACTTTGTGGACTCATGGGTGTGCTGGTCTAAAATAGTGTGTTAAGGCGCAAAGCTGGTGCGTTGCTATTTTGAGGAATTGAAATAAACTACGCTATTGACATATTTACATAAGAGAAAAATTAAAGGATTAAAATGTTACAAAAATTTGTATTTTCTACACAAATATAAAAACCACTGCCTGCATGCCTTCTTCACCTTGTGAGGCTTTTTCATGTTATCCATGACAATTTGCATTTGTATAATGTTATTATTATTAGCAGTATTATTTATTATATGCACATTTATATTTGTTTTAATAAAAACAAGTTTGGACCTGTCCACCTGTTGAGTTTTAGAGACGTCTGCATCACCATATGGAGCATAAGAATAGGACGTGTGTTTGGATATAACTCATTTAACTCCGTTATTATTGTTCATTTATTCGTTTGCTGGAAATTAGAACTGAATTTAAAAATAGCTTTGAAACAAATCTTTGCGCTTAACAAACAAAATTAAATATGTAAGCTAATGGATGTCTTCAGTGGAGTGCGTACAACAACGTTTCCTTACCCACGAAAGTAAAGGTGTAAAGAGTAAACGTAAAGTAAAGAGAAAGTAAAGAAGCTGAATGGAGGAGGCTTGTTTTTTATCCTGGCTGCAGATGGTCTGTTAAACTGTTTTCTCACTAGTGAAGTGTTCAGTTTTTCCACTTACAAAGTCCACCATGTAAACAGCAAATGCGCCATGGCACAACACAACTGACACTTAAAGGGAATGTGAGATGAGACTCTGATTGGTTTAATGGTTGATTGGTTATCTTTGATTGGTTATCTATCAAAAAAATATATCTATCTGTCTGTGGCTGCGTCTGAAACGGCCTTCTACTCAGTAGGTACTGCATTTGAATTTAAACGTACTACTTGGTCATTACAAAAGTATGTTCTATACAGTATGAATGTAAGAAGTATGAATGGAATCTGCCATTTTGTCATGGTCACATATCCTACCTGCGTCAGTTGCGTTGCTTTACTCCCATTCATGAATTCTCTAGTGGGGCATCATGGGATAGCGCAGAGTGCATAGGATGCGCACTTCAGAATCTTGTAAGTCATCCAGGTACTTCTCACATACTGATTTTTGAATCTATGAATTCGGACATACTACTTGGCTCGCATACTGATTTTAGCGTACTGTATAGTATAGAAGTATGTGGTTTTGGACGCACCCCATCTGTCTGTCTGTCTGTCTGTCTATCTATCTGTCTGTTTGTTGTGTGCTCGACACTAAAGTCACAATTTGATATGTACAGTATCTCAATACTGAACTTATCTTGATATTGTATGCTAAAAAACCTTAATATTAGTATTAGTATTATTGTTATTTCTCCACTGAAAACTGAAACCTTGCAATTTTGCAGTTCAAATACACCAGGAAATCTCTGTAAACCACAAACTGACACATGTAAATAAAAATGCTCACTTGTCCATCTCCACTTCAGTTTCCCACTCCAGCAGAGGAACTCCTTTCAGGTGAATGTGAATATCATATATTCCCTTATTAAAGAAATCTCCTGTCCATTTGGCCACCTGACAAAACATAACGCCACTTAGAAATGCATATTTCACATTCAACAAGTATAAGACCTTATTTGTAACGTTTAATAATATCAAACATCACAGAAACTGCCAAAATAACTGCAATTCTTGTCAAGCAAATAGGCAAAATTATATATATTTTTGGAATCCCCTTAAATTGTAGCTTTTTAATTATACAATTATATAATTATCATGGGAAAACATCAATAAAGCATATAGTTTGACACAAACGCCTCCCAAAAAGTAATCATTACTATGCAAATCCCCAAAATAAAGATTTCCCATACATAAAAATGTACTTAAAAGGTTATTACAAGGATTACTGTTTTCCTACCATTAGTGTTATCATAATGGGAAGTCCATAAGTGATCTCATTGGTTGATTCAATTAAGATGACTGTCAGGCTGATGGTCATTCTGACCACACCTCCAAGGAATGCAGCTGCTCCAATCAAAGCAAAGGTCCCCGAATAGATTTGCATGTGGAAGTTACTGCAATTACACACCATTTTAGAAGTAAGGGAAAATAATTATTGTAGTGATTACTGCATTTGAAGCACTGCTTAATGAAGCTTCAAAACTGTTATGAATCTTTTGTTTTAAAGCACGTATCAAACTTAAGTATGAGGTGATGTCAACAAATAGTTGATCTATTTAGGCGGAAGTGTCTCCACTGTTTTGGAGAACACTAGCTTAAAGGTATGCTCAAGACTAACATACTGATTTAAAGTAGGTTTAAGTAGTTCCAAGTTTTAAGTAGCTTAAAGGTTTAAGTTTAAAACAGTTTTAAGTAGCTTCAAGTTTAAGTTCCTAGTAGTTTTAGGTAGTTCTACATTTAGGTAGCTTCTAGTTTAAAAGTAGTTTTATGTTTAAAAGTATTTTGAGTAGTTCTAAGTTTTAAAGTAGCTTAAAGTTTAAAAGCAGTTTATTGTTTAAAAGTAAGTTTGACACCCAGTGGTTGAACTAGTTATTACATTCCTGGATCAAAACAAATGGAAGCGCGGGTTGCCAGATTGAGGAGCGAGTATGACGATTGAGCCAAAAGGCTGATTTAAGTCGTGTTCTAAATTAAAGCAACATATCACTGATTCAGCATGTACATTTAATAATGTTAAAGAGGTTTAATATGTATTAGATTATGAACCGTATCATTTCGTGAGTGAGTGCATATTCTGTGCTTCTGAATGGCTGTATTTAAATGTCTGTTGTGTTTCATCTCGTGCAAACAGCCCGATTGCTTATCACTGCATATTTTGTCAGGAAGTGTATTGTTAGGACATGGGCTTACAATGTAACCTGCTCACCTAATGTTTACATTCGTAATATTTATATTATTTGCTAATTAATAACCTCATGTGAAACTCTGAATCTGCGTCTAATTTCGAAGTCTGCTACTGTCCACCAGAGGTCGCATTTTGGTCACGGACACATGCTTTGAGAGCCTTCCTGAATGAATGAACTAAGCTGTTTTCCATCAAGGCAACCTGGCGTGCTGAAATATTATTGGCTAAACTAGCAGTGGGCGGGTTAAAAGAACCAAAACAAAAACATAAGTTCTGGCACGTAACACACATTTTCAAAGCTGATTATCTGACTTCAACATTGTTTTTCAGATAAACAAGAATCTTCACTTGAAATGTTTCTTTAATATCTGCAAACGTATTATGGTACTTTTATGCTTTAGAAGAGTCAAAAAACTAACATACAGCACCTTTAAGTTTTAAGCAGTCGAAAATTTAACAGTAGTTTTAGGTAGCTTTAAGTTTAAAAGTAGCTTTAAGTTTAACAGTAGTTTTAAGTAGTTCAACGTTTAAGAAGCTTAAAGTTTACAAGCAGTTTTATGTTTAAGTAGTTCTAAATTTCATTCATTCATTTTCTTTTCGGAAATTTTATGAATTGGCTGTGAATTCCACAGCGGAATAAACCGCCAACTTATCCAGCACGTTTTACACAGCGGATGCCTTTCCATCCGCAACCCATGCCTGGGAAACATCCATACACACTTATACACTACAGACAATTTAGCCTACCCAAATCACCTGTACTGCATGTCTTTGGACTTGTGGAAGAAACCGGAACACCCGGAGGAAACCCACACGAATGCAGGGACTCCACACAGATATGCCAACTGACCCAGCCGAGGCTCGAACCAGCGACCTTCTTGCTGTGAGGCGACAGCACTACCTACTGCGCCACTGCATCGCCAGTTCTAAATTTAAGTAGCCTAAAGTTTAAAAGGTTTAAGTTTAAAACAGTTAAGTAACTTCAAGTTTTAGAGAAGTTTTAGGTAGTTCTACATTTAAGTAGCTAAAAGTTTAAAAGCAGTTTTATGTTTTAAAAATAATTTTAAGTAGTTCTAAGTTTTAAGTAGCTTAAAGTAAAAAAAAAGCTTTATAATTAGAAGTAGTTTTAATTAGTTCTCAGTTTTAGGTAGCTTAAAGTTTAACAGTAGGTTCAAGTTTAAAACAGTTTGAGGTAGCTTCTAGTTTAACAGTTGTTTTAAGTAGCTCTACATTTGAGGTTGTTTCTTCATCAAATTGTGTCTTCACTAGTACACCCTTTGACATTGTAAACAGGAATTCATCTTACTTTTTTAGGACATTGGCAACAAGGCGTCCCAGTGAAGCTCCGCAGAGAAGAGATGGGACGAACAGACCACTCGGGACGGACACACCGTACGTCCAGCAGCTCAGGAAAAAATACAGAACAAAGAACAGGGAGAGCGTGACCGGGCTAAAGGTAGCTGTGGGGATAACAACAGACAAGGAGGAAAAAAGGGAAATGGTTAGAAAAGAGTATTGTAAACTTAGTTTCTGCAGAGCACAGCATAGTAGAGGTTGGGGTGGATATTTATTTAATAAAGTGTTGTCAATGTAAATTTAGATTGAAATGATTATTGTTTTACAGACTCTCATTTTGTCTTGTGGTATAAAATCCAGCACACGTCTGTGTGATTTTACCCATTCCCTAATGTTGTGGAAGCACGCGATTGCTGCTTTTTTTTTTACTTATTGATATTAACTATAGGTTGTTTTCAATCACGTGGTTGTGGTGACGCGCGGAATTCAGATAGAGGGCAGGAAGTAAAAATCTGAATGGGTAGCACTGTCACCTCACAGCAAGAAGGTCGCTGGTTTGAGTCCCGGCTGGGCCAGTTGGCTATTCTATGTGTAGTTGCATGTTCTCCCCGTGTTGGTGTGAGTTTCCTCCGGGTGTTCCGGTTTCCCCCACAGTCCAAAGACATGTGGTATAGGTGAATTGAATAAGCTAAATTGGCCAGTGTATGAATGCGTGTGTGAATGAGTGTGTATTTAAAACACATGCTGGAATAAATGGCAGTTCATTCTGCTGTGGCGACCTCTGAAATAGAGACTAAGCCAAAGAAAAATTAATAAATGAATGTTTATTTATTTATTTTCCCCATTTACAGTGTTTCTGATGTAAGTGTGCACCTATAGTTTGCTTGTTGTATTATCTATTTTTTCCATTTTTCCTTTCTATCTCTGTTCTAAATGTTTGCTGTTTGTAAAAAATGTTAAATGAATCATTAAAAAAAACATTAATAAAAAATGTATATAAATGCAAAGCAGATTTTCAGTTCTTCAGCCTTCGGTGTCACATGACTCTTCAGAAATGATTCCACAATAATCAGACATTCTCAGATTGTGTATTTATTTATTTTTAGAAACAAAACTGATCTTTATTTTTTACATAATCAGCAACATTAGTTTTGGCACCAATATTAACTGGTTGCTCGTTATTCTACATGATCATATTCTACTATCAATCAATCTACTGTTCCATAATTTGGTGTGAAATTATGAAACAGTCTAGAACAGATTCTCAAACAATGTCAGGATATTAATCAGTTTAAAAAGTTGTATAAATATATATTATTAAAGGAATACAATGATGAAGGTGATTGAAAAGCATAAAATGAGAAAGGTATGATGAAATTGTAGTTAATGGCTATTTGTAGTACTATGTTTTTTTTGGGGTCTACTTAAAAATATAAATGCACAAATGGAATCAAACATGTAATATGTCAAAGATGCCAAAAGGATAAAATATGTCTTATGTAAAAAGAAGACATAAGTAAAAGAAGAAATACGTTTAAGTAATAGATGAATGATGTGTGTGGTAATGGGGTGGGAAAATAATAAGCTTGGGCTTCATCCTGCTCCATTTTCGACCATGTTAAAATGTTTATCTTTTTGTTGAAGATATTTTATGTATGATATTTTGTTCAAAAATAAATCAAATCAAATCAAATCCTATTTTATAACCCCCTGTAATGTTATTCATTTATCCATTTTCCTTCGGAGTAGTCCCTTATTTATCAGGGATCGCCAAAGCAGAATGAAACGCCAACTATTCCGGCATATGTTTTACGCAGTGGATGCCCTTCCAGCCACAACTGAGTAGTGGGAAACACCCATACACTCTCATATTCAAACAAACACTCATACACTTTGGCCAATTTTGTTTACCCAATTCACTTATAGCGCATGTCTTTGGATTGTGGGGGAAACCAGAGCACCTGGAGAAAACCCACGCGAACACGGGAAGAACATAAAAACTCCACACAGAAATGCCAACTGGCCCAGCCAGGACTCAAACCAGCAACCAGTACAGTGCTAACCACTGAGCCACCGTGCCACCCTACTTTAATCTTATTTCATACGTAAAATCATGCACTACAACTGTTATGCCATCTATTAAAGAGATCGTTTACACAAAAATTACAATTTATACACTATTTACCCACCCTGTTGTCAAACCACTGAACCCTAAAGATATTTGAAGAAACATTGACTTCCATAGTAGGAAAAACAAATACTATGGAAGTTAATGGTTACCGGTTTCCAGCTTTCTTCAAAATATCTTCTTTAGTGTTCAACAGAAGCAAGAAACACAGGTTGGTGATAAGGTTTGTGACAAGTTGAGTAAATTATGGCAGCATTTTCAATTTTTGGTGAACTAATTAGCAATGAATTAGCAGTTTACTGGAAAAAAAAATCTACAGTAAATGTGTTTCTTAAAGGGATGGTCCACAGTGTATTTTTAAGGCTTGGTTGTGTTTATAAGATGCAATGTGAAAATCATGTTATTTTTTTCTTCATATATCTTACTTTAGTTATACACAGCTACTCAGCTAACATGAAAACGACTGTCATATTTCCTAGTTCCTCTGAAAGGCCCACCCTCAGCTAACATAATGTGCTGTGATTCGTGGATCGGCTCCACATCACCATGTCACGCCCCTACAAGCACGCGCTTTTCTGCTGTGTAAACAGTCAGAGCAACCTAAATCAGACAGAAAATGAAGAGCACACAGCTGAACCTCACGCATGCTCTCTAAAATAAAATCTGACAAGTGTCTTTCACATATATTCGGAACAAGCATGTGTAAGTAATATGAAACATTCTCATATCTTTTGCGAGTTTGCTATTTGAGATGTAGAATGCAGGGAAATCGGCCGCATAGAGAGACACTGCAGCGCTGCTGAAGATTGTGACTGTTTACAGGGGTTGGACGGATAAATATGAATTTGTAGCTAAATTGTTAGCGGTGCCAAACAGCATTTCCCGTTGTTTACTATACTTTTGCTATTTTAAGGACTGAAAAATCAGCTTTGCCCTGCGTCACATGGTCTAACAGGGTTGAGCTTATTCTCTTAATGAGTTATAAGTGTGTTTTAAGAATAAACCAATCAGAGTCTCATTTCCCATTCCCTTTAAGAGTCAGTTGCATCGTGTCATAGCGCATTTGCTATTAACATGGCGGACTTTGTAAGTGGAATAACTGAGTGCTTCACTAGCGAGAAAACAGTTAAACACAGCATCTGCAGCATGAGAAAATGAGCTTCCTCATTCTTTACTTTCACTCTCTTCCGTGGATAAGGAAACGTGTTGTACGCACAGACATCCATTAGCCTACATAATTAATTTAGTTTGTTAAGCGCAAAGATTTGTTTCTAAATTCAGTTCTAATTTCCAGCCAACAAATAAATGAACAGTAATAACGAAGTGTGGTCAAAATATCCAGTTATATCCAAACACACATGCTATGCCCTGCTTAGCTCTGTGGAAATAGCAGCGATTGGACGGCATTTTAGCTTTATCTGCTATAACATTATAGCGCCTCTGGCCAAGCCCCTTCACTGCGCAAGGTGTGTGGGTGTGGTGAATGCATGTAACCGGAAGCCTTGTGATCTCACTAGCCCGGATGTATTTTTTTGTAGTCTCCAAATGTAGTCTTCCATAATTATACTTCATAGATAAAGGTCTATGGCTCTGCATACAGTGACTTTATCTTGCTAGAGTTTATAGCCAATTCACTTTACTTTAGGAGGTATCAATGTTGTTCTGTAGGCCTATTGGAGACATTCACAAATATCCCTAGCAAATCTAATAAATGTTGGAGACATACTCAATACATTTACGCGCTAAATCGCATTTCAGCAGTGTTTGTTAGAGTGCGCAGAAGAAAATCTGCACTTGAGCAGCGTATATTTGAATTGGCGTGCAAGAAGTTTTGTGCATAAACAGAGGAAATCGGCGCGCAAGCAAAGAGATTCGCATGCTCGTATTACATGAATGCGATCTCGACTTGTAATACTGCGCTCACGACATTTGTCATTGAAATAACGCCATAGGTAGTTGGTAGATCTGTGTGAAAGACCTGCCGCCATGGCTGGAAAAAATCTTAAGAGGAAACACTGGTACACATCGACTAAAGTTTTAATTATGATATCATAGTGGACCACCCCTTTAAACTAAAGTGCAGCAGGTATTCTAAAAGGCCTATAGAAATCACAGGTTGATAGAAAAAACAACAGGGTTGCTACATTTAAAAAGCAAATCACTTATATAACAATAATACTGAAAGCTCATACAGTACACTGATGTATAGGATGTTTTTACCATTCTGATGAAATAGTTGGTGAATTGCCACTTCTTGAGGGTTGAAAAAGAGGGTTGCCATATCATTATATGTGTTGTTGTAACAGAAGAATCGGCGTATGGTTGAGTTGACCTCTTCATTTACAGACCCCTACAAAACACAAACCATTACTGCACCTACAGACCATCAAATGAATACTGAAAAGTAAAATAAAATGTATTAGTTAATGTTACTTAATACGTTTACTAACATGAACAAACAATAACAATACATTCACCACAGTATTTGTTCATGTTAGTTGATGTTAGTAGGGCTGGGCGATCCTACCAAAAAAAACTATCACGATATCATGTTTCATATCATTCGATATTGATAATTATTGAATTTTTTAAACAATATTTAGGAATATTTGGATTTTTTTTTATTTAACCACTTTTTTTATTTACCAACATTACTAGGGCAAATAGTTTTAATAGACAAAAACAAAAATATTGAAACAAAATATCAGATCTCTTTATAATAAAATAAACATAAGTGTTAAAAAGACTCTTAAACTTGATAAATAAAATGTCATAACGTGTTTGCAATGGTAAAGGTAGATGTAAACTCTGAAAACAAAACAAATTATGAGAATCAAATCTGGAATTTCATGTAAAGGAACCAGCCATTATTATCATTATTACAAACTGTAAAGTTGATTAACTACATTAACCCTATGTTAAAAAACTCTTTCAGATGTGGAGCTAGTGGCTGGGATGCACAAGAAAAGAAACCAAAAAGCCACTCTGGTGACATCCTTACATCCATTTTTATTCACAATGTCCTCACTGCTGCTATTCGGCACTCATTTTCGCGTGTTATTCTGACCTGAAGCGACAAGTGTGAGCGCGTGATTCCCTTCAACATTTTCTATGGCGTCTCTCATAACCAGGCGCCCATCAACCATTATCTCAGAGGATGACAAACGATGCAAATCTATTAAGAAAGTAAAAAGCACTGCAGAGTTTGGATGCACTGTGTTTGTCACAGGTAATTAGTCTACTGTGAAATGTTTATATTCCATACAAAGTGTGAAGCAGATTGGTTAGTTCTACGTACATGAATCGTGGTGCGTACGCGGTATTCAAAAAAAAGTTGAGATGTTTTCAACTAGGTGTAACTGAAAATGCATGCCCATCATGTGCATCACGTGTGCATCGTGCAAGTTGCGTGCATCTATTGAAAATGACAAACTTCCACCATAAGCTTATTGGCGTTCCTTCCAAGGCACATGCTCAGCATCCACATTTTCATAAAACTATATTGCTTCAACTTTTTTTCTAATCGTTATTGACAATGGTGTTCGGTCAATAAATACCGATACCGATTTTATCGCACAGCCCTAGATGTTAGTTAATGAAAATACAGTTTTTCATTGTTAGCTCATGTTAACTCACGGTGCATTGACTAATGCTAACAAGCATACAGGGTTTCTGCAGCTTTAACCAAGTCAAATTTAAGACCAGGTCAGTGTCCTTACCACATATGGTCTATAAATACATGGAGAGCTTACAAATGTTATTGTGAGGAAACATACTGTTAAATAAAGTTGTAAATAGAGTTTTGTTGATGTATTGTTGGTGACTCTATATGAGTGTTGGCCTGATTGGGTAGCTTTTCATGGACATTGAAAAATTATTACCCGTTTAAAATTATATAAGACCTACAAGTCAATATTTAAGTGAATTTAAGATTTTTTCTACTTACCTAAGCCACATACCTACTATGTAGATATCAGAGAACACTTTAACTTATTGAACCAATGCAGTATATGATGGCACTTTTAAAAGAAAGTAAGGAAGCAGATGTCAGTCTGACCTGTGTCGAAGTGTTGTTATTCATGTTGGAGACCAAATCTCGACACTCTCCCAGAGTCATTGAAGACATGAAGATCACTAGTGTAGTCACCATACATACCAATAGACTCTCCAACACCCTGCCAAAAATATTTTTTTTTTTATCATATTCGATTAGTTCAATTCTAAAAGTTGTTTTGCATAGTTTTATTCAGTATGAGACATTTCTCAAGTACCTGATGAATCTTGCTTTGGGATGGACGTTTTTCATGCGGTATTTGGCGAGCCGTTTGTTTATGCAGTTGAACAGAGCACCGAGCAGACCTCCTGCGACCCCCATTAACACAAAAAATGCCAGATCTACTGCTGTCCACAAATGACAGGCCTTATCTCCATCTGGACACTGCAGACATCAAAGATAAACAATTGAGGCATTATGTATATATA
>CAIGQZ010032926.1:719621-732044 GCA_903798205.1 Danio tinwini | reverse complement strand
GAATCAGAATCAGTTTTATTGCCAAGTGTGCTTCACACACACAAGGAATTTGTTTTGGCAACAGAAGCTTTCAGTGTACACAAAGTGACGAGTGACAACACAAAATTAAATACAAGAAAAGAAAAGGCAATAAACATTAAACAGAGATGCAGTTAGTCAAAAAGATGGTGTCAAAAAGAATGAGGTGAAATCGAATTCAGTATATACATTTGGCTTTATGAGGCATTCATATGTATTGTATACACTACTGAAAAATCTAACCGGCTCACCTTCATTTCTGTATTGGTTTTGCAGTTGTTTAAAATGGCCATATTCTTTAGGAACATTCTGCCCTCGTTTGCTTAAAGCCTTTAGAACTGATTATTATATGGTCTCTGTCGCCATCTGATGGTGGAACAATGTAATGTCAACTGTTAATCTTTACTAATATGTCACATTTTTCTATGTGAAGTACTTGTATTAATTACTACTGCAGTGTATATCAAATGACATTTACAGAACAATGCCATTAAACAAACAACAATATAAAGATGTTAAATAAATGAGTCAAAAGAACAACGTTTTCATATTGCATTTATTATTACGCTGTAAAGCTTAACATAGCATTCAAACCTATTTGCGCTGGAGCAAATAACAGATGATTATTTATTATTATATATTATATTCTCATTTTTATTATGATGTTGTTATTATTATGTATTGTATAAATATTGGCATTATATATACCCAAAATGAATTATATTTCACAGTTAACCACTTGATTGACTCCTGGATACATTTTAACATACATTACCAAAACAAATGTAACTACATTCTTACGTAAAAAAAAGTTATATACTTTTAAAGTATATAATACATAATGTAGTCCAACAGCATGCTGCAGTATTTGTCAAACTACAGTGAGTTCAGTCACTGCTTGACACTTCACTCTCACAGGGGTATAGAGCTTGATCAGTGCTGGTACTAGTGTAATATAGCAGGTCTTTTAACCAATCAGATTCAAGAACCTCACCTCTTGAGGTCAGGGCAGTGAGGTTTATTACAAAGCACTCACCCGCTGGCCTCCATTACATGAAGTCTTGTGCAGTGCAATGCAAAATAAAAATGCAATTCATTACCCCTTTAAAATAGTTACTAAAAGAAAAGATTATCCTTTGATTTTGTTTCGCCAGTTTACATTGTGGACCCGACAGGCTGTCAGTAGGCCAAACACAGTTCAACAAGAAATGCAAAAGCAAATAATTGTGTACTCAGAATCTCTCAGACTTATTATCATGTGTTTATGTTTTTATCTTACCTTTAGCATATTTTATCTCAGCTCATAATCTCCATAATCATAATAATAAAACAAGTTTTTCACATTTCTTTTGTTTTCTTAGAATTTACAAACTCTCCACTGTTATAAATGTATGTTAGAAAGTCTAAGAAGATCTATACTTACATTTGAGAGAGAAAAAATAAAACTAAAATAGGTAAATACTACATAGAATATTTAATACTGTAACTGTAGGACTAATACAAAACGTCCCCATATGAATTACATGTAAACATTATGTAGACTCAACATTATTTAAAAATAAAAACTAATGTATGGTCCATACAGCCTTGAATAAGAGTACTGAATCTAGGTTGCTAAAGAGGAATTGTACCACTAGTTAGTGTTCTGTTCTGTTCTGAGAGTTGTTTTGGTTGAAGCTGCCCATAAAATGTTGTGATTAAATACGCTTTTACCTTGTGTATTTATAGTAATACACTTACCGGCCACTTTATTAGGTACACCTGTCCAACTGCTCATTAACGCAAATTTGTAATCAGCCAATCACATGGCAGCAGCTCAATGAATTTAGGCATGTAGACGTGGTCAAGACGATCTGCTGCAGTTAAACCGAGCATCAGAATGGGGAAGAAAGGTGATTTAAGTGATTTTGAACGTGGCATGGTTGTTGATGCCAGACAGGCTGGTCTGAGTATTTCAGAAACTGCTGATCTACTGGGATTTTCACGCACAACCATCTCTAGGGTTTACAGAAAATAGTCCGAAAAAGAGGAAATATCCAGTGAGCGGCAGTTCTGTGGGTGCAAATGCCTTGTTGATGCCAGAGGTCAAAGGAGAATGACCAGACTGGTTCCAACTGATAGAAAGGCAACATTAACTCAAATAAGCACTCAATACAACGGAGGTATGCAGAAGAGCATCTCTGAAAACTGTTTCACTTACTGTTTTTGCTTTTCACCCTGTATAATGTTGCTTGTGTGTCTATCTTTGAATATAGGAGATGCATGGGTGGAGGTTTTGGAGCTGCAGCAAGAGGCATTAGAAGCACAGATCTGTGACCACGAGATGAAACGAGCACAGCTCCGGGAACAACGAGCCTTGATGTCTACCGGGCTGCTGCTTGGCCAACTGAGGTGTGTGATACAATCTCAACACTCCTTCCACCTCAACCTCGTGTGTTTCTCTGTCCAGGCCCATCTTACCAGTGGTGAACCTGAGCCAGGACCCGGGGCAGGTGCTCTCCCCCGCCACTGCCTCCAATATTCGAGACCCCCACAGAGAATTGCTTCGCCCCCCTCTGTGAGACAGGACTTAATGTCGCAATCATCTACAATTTTATTGTTCATCTTGTCTGTGCGGCTTTCACTAAAGGTAACAACACACTCACTGCTTTCCTGGTGCTCGTGTTTAAAGTGTTTCTGCTAAGGTATCCGCTTTCCTGAGCACTGGGGAGAGCATAGAAGCTGTTGTCTTTTACGTAGAAATCGAACAACACTGGGCTGCGGCAAACAGAGATCCTGAAGAGAGACTTCAGGAGCCTGATCGAGACGGTTCAATGCACCTCTCCCGCCACGCAGATGATCATTTCTGGACTTCTTCCTACTTACCGCAGAAGAAATGAAAGGTTCAGTAGACTTTTGGTTCTGAATGATGGCTATTAACATGATGTGAAGAACAGAAGCTGTTCTTTGCCAATAACTGGAATCTTTTCTGGGAGCGTCCTAGGCTTTTCCGTGCGGATGGTCTGCACCCCAGCAGAGCTGGAGCTGAACTCCTGTTGGACAACATCTCCAAGATGCTTCGTTCTGTCTGACTAGTAAGTGAAAATTCACATTTTAGCCTAATAAGCCCCTTTCACACAGTGATACCGGTAAATATCCAGAAAACTAATTTACCGATGAATTTAAAAAAGACCATTCACACATCCATTCCAAAATTCTGACATCATTAACCAGACATGAGCTCTAAACAACTGCATATTTGTTTGTAAAGATAGAAGTGGTCAGGCTTTTGTTGATAGCTTCACTTTTACTTAAAGCTTTAGCATTCATGCAGCTGCTTTGTCCCGGAGGCATCCAAAGGCAGAAGTGCAAACAGCAGCTAAATATTTACACATTTGACTACATTACAATTCTGTGGATGGGTAAGTATTGTGAACAACTTCGATTAAAACATATAGAGGAACACTTTCGCATGTCGAGATGTACATAATATGTGTGTGTGTTGGCTCTCACCAGCTGATTCACGTGCACACGGGTCAAGCAATTGAAGCAGAGCTTGAAGGTAAACAAACAGCAATTTATCATAAGAAGGAACATAGAAACGTTATCTGACTAACATCCAGCAGCTAAATGTGTCAGGAAAAATATTCAAAGGCTTTCATTTTCATAAACAGCGTGGATGTGAATGTGTCTGCATGTTCTGATTGGCTGGAGTAGACATCTGACGTCAGCACTTTCTAATTGTAAACATACTCTCTCCGGCAATTTTCTTTCTGTGTTCACACAGAGCAGCATTCTGGCAAATTGCCGGTAATGTTACAACTTCTCTTACCAGAAAAAAATTGCCGGAATTAATTTACTGTTTTTTTTTCAAAAAGGGCCTGTTTACACATGATCCCTTTCTGCAAAATTGCCGGAAAGGTCTGTATGCGTAAAAGGGACTATAGACTCTTTCTCATCTAACTTAAATTACAGTAATGCATATCTGCTAACCCCATAGAGACCATGTCTGTTCCTCGTATTATTAGATCAAGAATTACATTTACTCTGTATTCTAGGAAAAATCTATAAGAATTAAAGTAGAAAAACAGCAAATAAGTGAAAATCAACATTTTTTTAAGTTTGATCTTCTAAACATCAGGCCACTAGCACTTAAAGCACTTATTGTAAATGAAATAATAATAATCACAGGTGTTCTGCTGAAGTTGATCTCTCCAGGATAAATGTTAAAGCAGTGCAGCCACACCTATTTATAATGGAAATATCAGTTCCACACATCTTTCTGTCCACCCTTCTCCTTCCCTAAACCCAACCGATATTGTTTTAAAAAGCACCGACTGACCAACACCTACCCACTTCCCTAAACCCAACCGACAGTGTTTTCCAAAGCAATCCAGAAAAAGAAAAGCCCTGGCAGCAGCCTGATTTTCACAGTGTTTTCAGATTTTACCACATTCTCACCCTGTTATTTACTTGTTTGTTTTATTTTTTGGCTTCTGTTTTTGTCTAACCCGCTTTCTGGAACCGTTCTTCACCGGACTCTGGCGTTCATGGTGAGCCATTGGACAAATTGGTAACAGTGGAAAAGCTGTCCACACGGAGGTAAGCAGTCAACTCGTAAGTGTGAAAAGGAACATGGAAGTCTGAAGATTTGCATTGCACTGCGCATGTACATGAAGGGGATGATGAAGAATATTTGAAACAATGGTTCAGAGAGTTAGAAAAGTCAGATATGTTAATGTTGAAGAGAATGTATCAAGATAATCAGACTACAGCTATCGGCTTCTTTCACGTTCTGTCTTTGCTCTTCACCCTGTATAATGGCGCTTGTGTGTCTATCTTTGAATGCAGGAGAAGCATCGGTGGAGGCGATGGAGCTGCAGCTGGAGGCAGTGGAAGCACAGATCTGTGAATTCGAGATGAAACGAGCACAGCTTCGGGAACAATGAGCCTTGATGTCTACAGGGCTAAATAATCCAACACTCCTTCCACCTCAACCACGTGTGTTTCTCTGTCTAGGCCCAGCGTACCAGCGGCGAACCCGAGCCAGGACCCGGGGCAGGTGCTCTACCCAGCCACTGCCTCCGGTGATTTAGATCCCCATAGAGAATTGCTTCGCACCCTCTGTGAGACAGGACGCAATATGGCAATCACCTACGATTTCATTGTTCATCTTGTCCGTGCTACTTCCACTAATGGTAACAATGTACATACTTACTGCTTTCCCGGTGCTCGTGTTTAAGGTGTTTCTGCTAAGGTATCCGCTATCCTGAGCGCTGGCGAGAGCATCGGAGCTGTTGTCTTTTACGTAGGGACGACTGACACCAGGCTGCGGCAGACGAAGATCCTGAAGAGGGACTTCAGGAGCCCGATCGAGAAGGTTTAAATGCACCTTACCCACCACGCAGATCATCGTTCTCAACTTCTTCCTACTTACCGCTGAAGAAATGAAAGGTTCAGTAGACTTTTGTTTCTGAATGAATGGCTATTAACATGGTGTAAAGAACAGAAGCTGCTCTTTGCCAATAACTGGAATCTTTTCTGGGAGTGTCCTAGGCTTTTCCGTGCTGATGGTCTGCACCCCAGCAGAGCTGGAGCTGAACTACTGTTGGACAACATCTCCAGGATGCTTCGTTCTGTCTGACCAGTAAGTGAAAATTCACATTTTAGCCTAATAAGCCCCTTTCACACAGAGATACCAGTAAATATCTAGAAAAGTAACGAACAACTTTGCCAGTGAATTAAAAAAAGCTCTGTTCACACAGGCAAGGACGTTTCAGCATTTTTCTAGAAAAGACCATTCACACATACATTCCAAAATACCGGTAAATTCTGACATCATTAACCAGACATGAGCTCTAAACGTCCGCATATGTGTTTGTAAACAGAAGTGGTCAGGCTTTTGTTGATAGCTTCACTTTTACTTAAAGCTTTAGCATTCATGCAGCTGCTTTGTCTCAGAGATATCCAAAGACAGAAGTATGAACAGTAGGCTTGCCACGATAGACGGTGTTGACGGTGTTACCGGTTTTAAGACGCAACACCGGTGACATCACTTTTCCACCGTGTCCACATTTTTTAAGTATTCCTTTTTTTAATTAAATATTTATTTGAATTAAATGGAAAATATAATTCCAAATAATTTTAAAGTCTAACCTGCTTTCTGGAATTGTTCTTCGGCGGACTCTAGCGAACATAGTGAGCCATTTGACAAATTGGTACCAGTAGAAAAGCCATCTACATGGAGGTGAGCGGTCAGCTCGTAAGTGTGAAAAGGAACACTGTCACACCACCCCGTAGCATTTGTTCTAAAGAGGAAATGAAGCCATACGTACTTCTGGCTAGATAATTCACGATCTTCAGAAATGTATTTGGGGCTACGTTTTCAGAATAACCCTATGTTAAAATTAATACTTTCACACCTGTGGGCCACTGGCAAGTATGATGGTGGATTGATTAAAAACTGCCCACTAGTGCTATATACATATGAAGTGAAACTTGTGAGCAAAGCTGAGAATACACTGAATCTAAAACTCATGAAAACAGCCTGTAGGGCCTTGCACACATAATACACAATTATGTAGTGTGTTAACTTTAAATTAGCACAAAGGGAAAATAACAGAATTTAAAGCAGCTTCAAAAGCATCAACTCCCTTGAACTGAACAAATGAATCGTCCAGCGCTCGTTTGAACAGACAGGGCTGTTGACTCAAAAACAAATATTGCTATTCGAAATAAAGTAAAAACACTTTAATATTTAAGCAGGGTAACAAGATTCAGGTATAAGGCAATAGATTCATAAGTATATACAGGCCACCTTCCTTTAAATACAAAAGAGACTTTATTGACTACAAACAAAACTAACACATACACACACACACACACATTCACACTGATTGCATACAAGGAATAGTAGGAAAAGAAGAGTTTAGGAGAGATGTGATCTAAAACCTCAAGATGTAAAACCTAACCAAGCGAACTAAATAATCAATTCAACCTTTACTGTTTCTTAGACAGGGTTGTCTATCATTTAACATGATTAACAGATCATACACCAGTTCAGCAATGGATCTGGAGATGTACTTGTGTTTCTTAGTGATGTGGTAAAATCCCTCTGTGGAGCTTGATTCCCACGTGAGTTCACTGGTGGTTGGTTTGCTGTTGAAGTGACTTCTCTGAGGCTGCTGATGAAGTGAAGTCCAGTCGTTCAGGTTGGAGATGGCCAAAACTGCAGTCGTGTTGACTGGTTTCGCTACGCAACTTAACTTAGCTAGTCTTTCGATGGAAAGAAAAGAAAGAAGAGTGAACAGAAGATGGGAAGTTTGAGGCTGATCTCATCCTATCTTAATGTCCAAGTCCGCCTGGACTGGACCAGGAGAAGAGTTGTCCTGGAAGCGGAGCATCTCCACTCCTCAACAGCTGCTGCTGGTGCAATTCTGTTGGGCTGGACGACTGTACTCTGCTCTGCCGTACTCCGCTTGCTCTTTCTAGAGAGTTTTGGGATGATGGGTTTTAACCACCAATGTTTCCGGCTCCTAATAGAGCTGGATCAATAAGGCATTATCCATGGATCTGCGTGACAGTCCCATGTTAGCACATGCAGTCTTGGTGTGACTCACTCACATGAGCCATGGTGCTTAGACATATAGTATTAAGCATACATTTATAATATGAACATTATACATTTTACATATCTATAATTAAACAAAATGAAAGAAAGGGCAAATGTTTCACTCATTCATCTCACATAACATACACATAATGGTACAGTTGTGATAAATCTAAGCATAATGGTTACACATGATTAATGCATTCTAAACATATACAGGATTCAGGTGTCATACAAGAGCAATAACGTAACATTTCATTAAAAGTCCGCTATCATCGTTTTGAGGATGATCTGATGAACTTTATTGTTTGGTGATAGTTTATAAAATTCAGAGAGGATTTAGATTCTCTGTTTTGGACCAAAGTCAGTCAATTCTCTGTCTTGCATGGGGATTGAAAACCCCATTTCCTGAGGTCAAACACAAGCTCTCTGTTAGGACAAGTGTTCTCGTGATCAGTTACCCATTCGTCTTGAGTTAACTTGATCAGGATAGTGGGTCCGATGACACTTAACTGATGATGAACCAGTCATGAGGTACTGTACTGCAACAAATGTGGCCTGACCTTCTGATTTTGCTCAGAGACCAAAATGGCTCTCGATCAAGGTGATTGTGATCACAGGTGTCGACTCAGTTATCGGTGTCTGTATCGTTAAGTCCCCACAGCCTTTACGCTTACTAACCTCACAAACACATGTTTATAAAGTCTGAAGATTTGCATTGCACTGCGCATGTACATGAAGGGAATGATGAAGAATATTTGAAACAATGGTTCAGAGAGTTAGAAAAGTCAGATATGTTAGTGTTAAAGAGAATGAATCAGGATAATCAGACTAAAGCTATCTGCTTTCACGTTCTGTCTTTGCTCTTCACCCTGTATAATGGCGCTTGTGTGTCTATCTTTGAGCGCAGGAGAAGCATCGGGGGAGGCGCTGGAGCTGCAGCTGGAGGCAGTGGAAGCACAGATCTGTGACCTCGAGATGAAACAAGCACAGCTCCGGGAACAACAAGCCTTGACGTCTATTGGGCTGCTGGTCTCTCGTCTGAGGTAAGTTTGCGATACAATCTCAACACCCCTTCCACCTCAACCCCGTGTGTTTTTCTATCCAGGCCCAGCGCACCAGGGACGCTGTATGCTCAGGCGTCGTTCATCAGCGGCAAACCCGAGCCAGGACCCGAGGCAGGTGCTCTCCCCTGCCGCCGTCTCCGGTGTTCGAGTTCCCCACAGAGAACCGATTTGCTGCCCTTCGCAAGACAGCATGCAATGTCGCAATCATCTGCCATTCCATCGTTTGTCAGGTCTGTGTGGCTTTCACTAAAGGTAACAATGTATGCACTCACTGCCTTCCCCGGTGCTCGTGTTTAAGGTGTTTCTGCTAGGTATCCGCTATCCTGAGCCCTGGCGAAAGCATCGGAGCAGTTGTCTTTTTTTTTCTTTTTTTTTTTTTAGAGTATGCAAAGAGTACACAAATGCAATTACATACAAAGTAAACAAAACAACAACAAAAACACAAAAAAAACACAACAACAGTTGTCAGATGTGTGTGTGTGTGTGTGTGTGTGTGTGTCTGTGTGTGTTTGTGTGTGTGTGTGTGTGTGTGTGTGTGTGCATGTGTGCATGTGTGCATGTAAAAGTAACTAGCAGTTGTCTTTAACATAGGGACAAACTATCGGGGTGTGGCAGATGGAGATCCTGCAGAGGGACTTCAGGAGCCTGATCGAGACGGTTCGACGCACCTGACCCACCACACAGATCATTGTTTCTGGACCGGTTCCTACTTACTGCATGGGCTGCACCCTGTCGGACAACATCTCCAGGACACTTCATTCTGTTTGACTAGTAAGTGAAAATTCACATTTTTATATATAATGCTGTGTTCACACCAGACGCGGTACGCACGGATAAATCTCAATATTCACGCATAAATAAACGCGTGAACGTTTTAAGTTTACTCGCTTCATTCGTGCGTCAATTCACTGAGCAATAGGCGCGGTTCACATCAGTGACCATAACTGTAGCTTTGTTGCTAAATGGCTAACATGGCTTTTATTGAGATAATAAGTGTATTTATGGCTGATAAACAGCATCGATTCGTTTGGAGACGTGTCTGAGTCCACTAGATCCTTTCAGATGTGCACTCAGCTCTGTGAGTTCATCAACTCCTTCAGAATCTCTACCTGGATGATGGAAACTTTCAGCTGTGCTTCCTACTGAGCCGAGCCCAGTTTGATAAACTGTTGTCCGTGTCGGCTGGAGAATTTCTCCTGGGACACCAACAACAGGCACTACTTCAAAAGCATGCCCCTACAAGAGAAAGCTGCTGATTGGTTAACGCGGCGTGAATCTCCGCTGAAGTTCAGATTTTGTACTAAACAGCCATACTTGTATTTGTAGAGGGGTCAGGCTTTTGTTGATAGTTTCACTTTTATTTAAAGCTTTAGCAATTATGCAGCTGCTTTGTCCCAGAGCTATCCAAAGCGCGAACCAAATCTAAATGTTTACACATTTAACTACAATACAAATTCTGTGGAAGAATATGTATTGTAAACAACTTCCATCAAAACATATAGAGGAACACTTTCGCATGTCGAGATGTACATAATATGTGTGTGTGCTGGCGCTCACCAGCTTATTTACGTGCTCACGCGTCAAGCAATTGAAGCAAAGCTAAGCAAAGGTAAACAAAAAGCGTTTATCATAAGAAGGAACATAGAAACGTTATCTGACTAACATCTAGCAGCTAAATGTGTCTGGAAAAAATAATCAAAGGCTTTTATTTTCATAAACAGTGCGGATGTAAATGCGTCTGAATGTTCTGATTAGCTGGAGTATACGTCTCATGTCAGCACGTTCTAATCGTGAACGCGCTCTTTTCTGCAATTTTCCTTCTGCGTTCTCACAGAGCAGCATTCTGGCAAATTACCGGTAATGTTACAACTTCTCTTTCCAGAAAATTGCTGAAACAAATTTACAGATATTTTAAAAAAGGGCCTGTTCACACATAATCCCTTTCCGCAATATTGCCGGTAATTTTCCGGAAAGGTCTGTATGTGTGAAAGGGGCTCTAGACTCTTTCTCATCCCACTTTAATCACAGTAATGCATATCTGCTAACCCCATAGAGACAGTGTCTGTTCCTCGTATTATTAGATCAAGAAATAAATTTACTTATTTAAGAATCAAAGTAGAAAAACAGCAAATAAGTGAAAATCAATATTTTTTTTAAGTTTGGTATTTTAAACACCAGGGGCCTCATGTACAAAGACTTGCGTTGAATTAATACAAAAACATTGCGTACGAACAAAGCCGTAAATGTGCGTACGCAGTAAAAAAATCTGTTATGAAACACTGCGTATGCGGAATCCCATGAATATTCTCTTTGTACATCCGAATTAACGTGAAACTGAGCGCAACATGCACAAGCACAAAACCCCTCTCTGCCTCCTCCCTCATATAAATATGGTAATGACTCCACTTTGGCAAAACCAAATGAAAAATGCAATGGCAAAAGCAAGCAAAAAGAGAAATTTCACAGAATGTGAATTGGAGGTGCACCTATCGGAGATAGACCGGAGAAAAATGGGGGGGGGGGGTCTAAACATCGCACTCTGAACGAATTAAAAAAGAATTGGTCCGATGTAAAGGTGCAGTTTAAGAGGAGAACAGCGGCACACCGTCAAAGTGTGGGCTGAACAGGTGGGGGAATAGGGGATGCTGAGCTAACACCCTTTGAGGAGAGAGTTGCCTCAATTGTGGGCGAAACTTTACTGTCTGGAGTTGTATCCGTGTATCCGTGTCTGTGAGAGACACGGATGTATTAGAGGAACACTTTGTTAGGGCGGAATAGCAGCACCCCTCTGCTCTTATCAAGGCAGCGCCACTGGTATTTCAGCTGCCCAATCGCCCGCTGACTGAACTGTTATTACATGGGGTAAGCGTTAAAAAGAAGAGTGGTGTTTAACTGCATTGCTTTGTTGCATTCCTGCACTGGTCTTTCACAAACTCTGCTACTTCATAGCCGTGGTGGGCGTTTCTCTGTTTCTCTGGGCGTTTCTCTGTTTGCGCTAAACACAGTCGACCAATCACAACAGACTGGGACCAATCGGACTAATCACAGCAGATTAGCCTCACGCAGAAGAGGGGTTTGGGAACAAATGAATGGCTGAACGTATCATATGGGAGTCATTGGGATAATTAATTAAAAATAAATGCATATTATAATACAAAAAAGTGTTTTTTGACCTTGCATGCATATCAGCCTGTTGTTGGAGACCCCAAAACCAAAATATAACCTTTTATAATGCCTAATAGGGGCTCTTTAAACTGAGTATGATCACTGATAAGTTGAGGGTGTATCCTGAGACCACATTGAACACTGGTTATGAATATATCAAAGTACCTTTTCGTAGGTATTAAATGATTGAACTTTTAAGACTAAATTTACCAAAGCTTTATTTTGCAAGTCATGAAATCATAAGCAGACAATGTAGACCTGTCTGATTTCTTATTAAGTCTCTGATTTTTTAGGATGCCTGTCTGATATGTGGTGAAGAAGTTTCCGAAGTGATGCCGTACCATGCAAGTACATGTGGAGAAAGGTATTGTAGAAATGTTAGCTGTGAACTGTAGTAAGAGATTCTTTTTCTGTCCACAAAAATGACAAAACACACGCTAGGGCTGCACAATATATCGTTTCAGCATCGTCATCGCATTGTGCACATCTACAATAGTCACATTAGTCACACAAAAAACCCATAACTTTTAAACATTTAAAGGGTGCACATTCTCTGCTTTGAAATCAAATGTCACACTCATACAT
>CAIGQZ010032926.1:693112-716973 GCA_903798205.1 Danio tinwini | reverse complement strand
ATAAGTAAATGTTATATATTTTTATATTTAAAGGAACTTTTATCTTCCTAATGTAAAATTAAAAGCAATAAATTCACAAATAAAAAAAACAAGTTCACAAACACAGGGATGTCAAAACTCTGTCCTGGAGGGCTGGTGTCCAGCAGATGTTCACAGATGGTTCTAGAAAGCCTAGTAGGAGCTTAATTAGCTAGCCCAGATCTGTTTGACTGTACCAGGGAAATACCTCACGCTCACGGTGCTTAAACATTTGCGGTCGATATGTAGAGGAATGATCTGCTCTCAATGCTGCAGGTGTGAGAGACGGCTGTGTGGCAATGTGCTGCCTTTGAGTGCTCTGAGGTGGGGGAGAGACCGACGAGAGCTTGTCGTGAAGAGTAACGTTAGGAATGGTACAGCATGGACAAGGTTCAGTCCGCTGTGGCGACCTCTGAAATAGAGACTAAGTCGAAGGAAAATAAATGAATGAATGAATAATATTGATGTTGCAGCTATCGTGGTCATTAAGGCCCCGTTTACACTGTCAGGTCTTGATGCCCAATTCCGATTTATTGCTGAATTATATCTGATTTTTTTGTCTGTCTGTTTACATGTTCTTTTAATTGTGACCCATATCCCATTTATGTGTTTACACTTGCCATACAATTTACAACATCGCGCATGCGTAAAGGCGGGTTTTGGCATCTGCGCCACACTAGCCACGATGGAAGAAATTGTCTTGCTTTTAGCTCTGCGAAATATGCAAAGTTCACCCAACTTTAAAATGATTTTGAGGCGGAGGAGGAGGGAAAGGGCCGTCATCGCAGCTTGCGCCTATATATGGTGTCCTCCACCATTTAGAGGGATTTGTGGGTACGAGTGAGATCTCAGGTTTGCTGGGAGCAAATTGTGGCGACTGACCACTTTCCTCCTCCATGTTTCCTCTGTTGTTGTTGTTTACTGCGTCGGCGTCTCCAAACACACTCTTCCTTCTACATGATTTAACTGCGGAGAAACCACACTGGTGCAAGTTTAATGACGTACAAAACGGAATGCCTCAATAAATCTGATCTACCTGTTTACCCGATTGTCAAACTGATTCTGAATATCCGTATGCATGTGTTTTTTTTATGTTTACACGCTCATAGAACAGATATGATCTGTGTCACATATGAGCAAAAATCGGAATTTGGTCACATTTAACTGGCAGTGTAAACGGGGCCAAAGTCCTCTTGAACTGGCCACTTGAACTCCACTTCCCTGATCTCAAGAGGTGGTCTAGTTACAGACGCTAGAGGCTGCGGTCTTTAGCCATGTTGCAATTACAGTTTTGAGCCCCATTGGAGCAGGTTGGCGGGTGTTAGTCTCATATCGCATAGACTGACAATATTCAAAGCAGCCAAGCACAAACAACTCTCCTCTGATAAACACGACTGGCTGACCTCTAGGACAGGACAATATTTGTCCAAGATACAACTATATGAAAATCTGGAACGTGAAGGTGCGAAAAAACAACAACTAAATATGTAGAAAATTGTCTTTAAAGTTGTCCAAATTAAGTTTATAAAAACGCACCATAATAATCAAAAAATAAAGTTTTGATAGATTTACAGCAGGTCATTCACAAAATAGTCCCTTTTACATATACATTGCAAAAAAAGCTTTTCTTACTTGGATTTTTTGTCTTGTTTCTAGTCCAAATATAAAAAAATTCTTATATCAAGAAACATTTTCTTGGCAAGCAAAACATAATGTCTTGTTTTCAGAAATAATATGCCAATATTAAGTCAGTTTTTTCCTTAAAACAAGCTAAATAATCTGACAATGGGGTAAGCAAAATAATCTTGTTTTTCCTTTTGACATAAGATTATTTTGCTTACCCCATTGGCAGATTATTTTGCTTGTTTTAAGGAAAAACTCACTTAATATTGGCATATTATTTCTTAAAGCAAGACAATATGTTTTGCTTGTCTAGAAAATTCTTCTTGATTTAAGAATTTTTTAGATATTTGGACTAGAAACAAGACAAAAAAATCTAAGTAAGAAAAGCTTTTTTTTCAGTGTAGGGGTTAGCACTATAAAGAGCCTTTGATGTCCCACAAGATTGAATCAGTCTTATATGAACATAATGTGAAATAATGAAACACACATGCAGGTAGAATTATGCGTGTTTTGAAATATGTTTGAGTAAATTTCTGCCATATTCTGTCATTAAATGGATGTGATTTTGCCATGTCTCACACACTGCTCAGCCAACTTCAGCTAGTCTAAAAAGTAGGTAAATTAGACCAAATTAAAAAGATTTTAATATTCCTATTTTCACTATTATCAAGTTTTGCATGTGCCCTTGAAATTGCTGTCCACCCTGTCACGATGTAGTAAATGCTCCTTTAAGACCCCCTCTGATGTACTCATTGGCATCTCCGTGCCCATTTTGCCTTTCTTCAGAGGAGGTTAATACATCTGCTGTGCACACAGTACCTATCTACACTTATGTTTCCTATTTTTCCTCATACTGTGTTTGAAACAGAATGTTGTCAAGCTTAACATGTCCACCCTGTCATAGTGAAATAATGATTCAGAAATCTAAAATATAGCTTTTAAACGGTGTACAAAGAGCTTAAATAGGGAAACACTACTAACTGCAGGTACAACATTTGTTGAATAAATGCTATGTTTAGCCAAAAATGTCCTCCATCATTGTCCACCCTGTCACAAATTCATCCTTGACAGGGTGGACATGCTATATATATGCATATGTTATTGACACTTTATTTATTTAATATTTTATTGTTAATTAGTTAATGTTTTATGATTTAATTTTAACACTTACACACACATACTACACCAGTAAATGCAATACATGAGTGGACAATACAAACCTTTTGGCAATATCTGTCTCAGACTATATAAAGGATATCCTTTTAAAGTCCATATAATGGAGCTCATAGACTGTTTCAAATAAAAATACAGCTCCATGCCAATGTCCACCCTGTCATCTTGTTTTCTATCATCATGTTGAACTTACATATATTGTGTGATTTCTTAACTAACCAATAAGGGCCAGTTAATATTGTTTGAAAGTTTGACAAAATACTTTAGATGTTGGATTTTATTTTGAAAAGAATTTGCAATGGTTACATATTTTATTGGGAAATAAATGTTTTGTCCATTATTTCATTATTATAAATAGACTTTTTCAGAATCTAAAAAGTTGGGTTGGTAAAGGGACGCACTACCTTTCTGAAAATATACATTTTATAATCACACTGCAATGAAAATATACTTATACTACTTTGAATTTGTCCATGACAGGGTTGACACAAAAGGGTATTTGCAGAAGTATGCTAAAGGACTTTTAATTTGTCAGTACCCTTGGTTAAGCGGTTCCGGTTAACTGTATGCCATTACAAATTTGGCGCATTTAAGGTCTGTTTTCTTTCAAAATCAGCCACTGGCTGAGTGATATCCGATATAAAGTGGGTCTCAGCATGTACAAGAAGCACTGCATTAAATTACATTTTCTCTGCCATGTCTTTAAATTATGAACATTTATTTTACCGCAGTATATTCAATGGAGCTTCTGCGCAAGCCTGCCGATTCTGACGGGCGTGTGAAAGTAAACAGGTTTTAGTCTCGTTTTACTCTTGTGCAACTAAATGAACACTAAAGTCTATTTAATTGATTGTATTTTAATTACATTACAACATCGGTGCTGTAAAAGGAACAGTATAAAATGGAAAAAAGTCACATTAACCGTTCACCGGAAGTTTATTATAATGTGAAGAAACACTAGCTCCGCATATACCCTATTTGAGGTTTGTTTACTGTTTTTCTGCTTGCAGTTTATTTATAAAAAGTGCAGGAGCTTGACCAACATAAATTTTTTACAGCCAGAGGTCTAATTAATACAACAACTATGTGGGTAAATAAAAAATCTCAAACTTTTTTTTTTTTATTCTGATGTCTCAAAGACACTTTATAGAAATAATGACCTATAGAGACTTTTCCAGAAAATTACTGACTATTTTCCAGAAAGAGTTCATCTGTGTGAACAGGCCCTTTTTGAAAATACAATTAAAGTCCTTCTAGACATTTTCCAAATATTTACCAGTATTAAAGGGGCTGGTGTCTTCATGGAGCATGATCTTACTTAATTTTCTTAATTTTTTGTCATAAAAGAAACATCAATATCTAACATCTGATAATATATATTTGACCCATAATTATTTTTAGATTTTTTTTTGCTTTTACCAAAACCTGTACAAAATAAGAGGAGGTTTTGTGCTCAGGGTGACATATTTACAGCAGTGATTTCTGCACTCCATAAAATGCAGGGTTCCACACAATTCATTCATGTTGCCCCAACACAAATCAATTAAGTTAACTTAACAATTTTAACAAATTTATATGGATTGAACATAAAAAAATTAAGTTGTCCCAATGAAATCTCAAGAATTGTTTTGCGTCAGCTTATTTTAAATAAGTATTTGAACGAGCACAAAAAAATTTTTTTTGAGTGTGGTTCTAGAAGCTGACTGGTTAAAAGTCCTGTTATATCCTCTTAGTACCGACACTGAACTCTATACCCCTGTGGGAGTAAAGTGCCAAGTGGAGACTGAACTCACTGTAGTTTGACAAATACTGCAGCATGCTGTTGGACTACATCATGCATTATTGAGACTTATCATTGTATTTGTAATAAATACAGTTACAATGTATCCAGGAGTCTGGCTGATGCCTGTAAAGTGAAATATAATTCATTTTGGGTAACAAGTTGAAGTCAAAATAATTAGCGCCCCTGAATTATTAGCCCCCGTTTATTTTTCCCCCAATTTCTGTTTAACGGAGAGAATATTTTTTTAAACAAATTTCTAAACATAATAGTTTTAATAACTCATCTCTAATAACTGATATATTTTATCTTTGTCATGATGACAGTACATAATATTTTACTAAATATTTTTCAAGACACTTCTATACAGCTTAAAGTGACAATTAAAGGCTTAACTAGGTTAATTAGGTTAACTAGGCAGGTTAGGGTAATTAGGCAAGTTATTGTATAACAATTCAAACGGGGGCTAATAATTCTGACTTCAATTCTTTATAATGGCAATGTTTCTATAATTTATAATAATAACATCATAATAAAAAATAAGAATATAATATATAATAATATATAAACATGTTATTTGCTCGAGAGCAAATAGGTTTGACTGCAATGTCATGCTTTACATCGTAAAAATAAATGCAATTTGAAAACGTTGTTCTTTATTTAACATCTTCATATTGTTGTTTGTTTAATGTTATTGTTTAGTAAATGACAAATTTATATTAACTTATTAGCATTATTATTTTTCAAGATACAGATAAGAGTAAACTTCCAACTGTTTAAAGGGCTAATATAGCTTTTCTGTAAATCGCCATTTTCTTTAGAATGGTGCTGTGCTGTATGCAAATGAGACTTTGCATCAGACGTTCGAAAAGTTCTATCATAGTTCTATAGATTTACGTGGAATGCAGAGCAGAAGCACATTCATTTACAAGACGTCCATTGCTGAATCAAGTTTGAATTGTATTATATCACAAGATCTGCATTTTATAACTGATGTATTCAGTTTCAGTTGATTGTGTTATAAAAAATTTAGTTTTCACCATTGATTCTCTCGATTTTGGAAAGAAATATAGTACAATGGGACGAGTCGGAAAGAAAGTTAAAAAGTTCTGTAACTGGGCCTTTTCTCGGAAATCCGGGAAAACTCAGCAGAACCAGCGCACAAACGAGGGCAACCTCAAGCACAAGAGATGTTCTGATGGCGAAGCTGGACCAAGTAACGCCGCGTTCATCTCTCACATCTATACTGGAGCTGGTGTTTCACCAAGCCCCGCACCACAGAAAACAGAGAAGAAACTAAAGAGATTCTGGAAATGGTTCTCTCGGAAATTTAAGAAAACTACAACCAGACCCAAACATAGCCAGCCGAGCAGCCCACAGACTCAGAGATCCCCTGGTGGTGAAGCTGCGTCTGTGTCGCCGAGGCCGGATCAGGACGAGCGGGTCAATAACAGGTGCATGTCTATCCAGACCCCTGTGAAGACCCCGTCAACAGAAACCAAACAGCACGATGACACTGAATGCTGGCACTTTCCTATATCTTCTTTGACCACCGCGGATATCAGCGTATCTGACCGCGCTTCACTGCAAAGCTGGCACTCCTGTACGTCTTTACTTGACACCGCGGAGAACAGCAAATCTGACCACGCTTCAGTGCAAAGTTGGCACTCTTGTGCGTCTTCGCTTGGCACCTCAGAGAACAGCGAATGCGACTACGCTTCACTAGACAGTAGGCACTGTTGTAAGTCTTCGCTTAGCACCTCAGAGAACAGCGAATCCGACTACGCTTCACTAGACAGTAGGCACTGTTGTGGGTCTTCGTCTGGCACCGCAGAAAACAGCGAATCTGACCGCACTTCAGTGCACAGTGGGCACCCTTGTGGGTCTTCGCCTGGCACCGCAAAGAACTGGGAATCTGACCGCGCTTCGGTGCATAGTGGGCACCCTTGTGCGTCTTCGCCTGGCACCGCAAAGAACGGCAAATCTGACCACGCTTTGGTGCATAGTGGCCACCCTTGTGCGTCTTCGCCGACCCCTGACCCCAGTGTGTCCGAGGAAAGCACCGCTTGCTCATCGGATGGCGTTTTTTGGAAAGCTGAAAAGAAAATCCCAGTGAATTTGGAGGGAAATCCAGGTAAGTTTATCAAGTGTTACTTTTTTATTTACTTCATTGGAAGTCGTATTTTATACAACATTCCAAAACAAAATATTGTACTTTTTACCCCACTGCAGTTGATAAATGTAATGACCCAAGTTAAAGTACAGATAGTAAATGCAGGTGGCCATATGACCAAGTTAAAATATGTTTATTATTATAAATTTGCTGTAGCCATACTTGAGATGTTCTGAAGTGCAAAACTGAGATCTTAAGGTTTTATTTCAAGAATTGCACTTATTAGTGTGAATCAGAGCCCTGATATATATCAGCAAGTATTTAAGTGAGTTTATTTAGACCACTGAACTTGACCCTTCCATGCCAAGCTAAAACGTTCAACTGTTCAACTGTAAAAGATTAGGGCTGCACAATCCATCAAAAACTTATCAATATCACAATACTAGTGTATATTGCAGAGAGTTGAGCTTAAGGCCTCAGAGCAGATAGCCGAAAATAAATAGTAATGGCAGGAGGAGACAAGAGAAGAAAGTGACAACACTAAATATGAACTATGAATCAGAACATCTGCTAATATAAATATATAAAATCAGCTTAATATATTTTACTGTTTATTTTACTATGAGCAATACATAAATACATAAAAAATAGCTAGTAAAAACTGCATTTTTCTAGGAAATATTGTTATAAATACTTCACAACATCGTCTATTTTACCAGAATTGTGCAGCCCTAGCTAAAGATGTAAGAAAAATAAAGATGAGACAAATTATATACATACTTAAACACACCTAAACGTTAAGGAGTAAAAGTACTGTTTATCCTTTCTTCAGGAATGTGCTCAAGGTAAAGTAGGGGTTGCCAGTTTAAACTGTAATTGAGTACAAATCTTCCAAAATAATATTTAAGGACAGTAATCAAGTATTGGTGAGGCCTAATAGCTTAATAATAAATATTCTAAAGCAAACTTTAATCAACTTTTTGATGGTTTATAAATGTACTTCATCCTTTGTTTTACTGATTTTTTTTACAGGTAACATCAATGAGGAATATAGAGTCAACAGGATTCTAGGACATGGAGGGTTTGGAGCTGTCTGTGCTGGAATTCGTCTGTCGGATTCATGAAAGGTTTATTTCAAACATAAAATGTGCTTTCTTGCTATTTAAATTTGATGAATGTTACATGACTGGATCGTGTGAATTAACTGTCGCTTTCTTATGGTCAACAGGTGGCAATCAAATATGTGAGCAAGACTGAAGCAAGAATAACCATGAAGATTGTAAGTACACAGTGCTAAAGTTGTTAAAATACTGACCACAACTTCAGTCCAATCACATCTCACTATCATATGTCTATTATCTCTCTTGTAGCTACCACATCAGAAGACTGTTCCACAAGAGGTCGGATTGATGTATTTGATGAGCAAAGGTCCTTACGTTCTTCAAATAACACAGCTGCTGGATTGGTATGAGACACCGAGCCAATACACATGGTGCTGGAGCCAATACACATGGTGCTGGAGCATCCCAATTCCTGCATGGACCTGCAAAAGTTTGCATAGTGGTATCGTAAGAAAATGAGTGAATCGATAGCACGATTGGTGATGCACCAGGTGGTCACTGCTGCAAACGCATGCTGTGAGAGGGGCATCTACCACAGCGACATCAAGCCGGAAAACGTGCTCATCAACCCCCACACCTTCCAGATCAAACTAATAGACTTTAGTGTTGGAAGACTCGTGACCAGCTGTGGCTATTCAACATACCTTGGTATGTATTATAATAAAGACAAGTTATATTGAGCCTTCCAGGCAAAGCCAAAGAGATCAGCAGATCGTTTTTTTTTTTTTGTTAAGATGATAAACAGCTAACTGTTTTTGATCTTTCTTCCAGGCACAATGCCTTACTGTACGTTCACACCGAAAGCGGCGAGACCGTCAAAGTAGCCGGAAGTCATTCATTTTCAATGAGCACCGGCGGCGATAAGTGGCGAGGAGCAGCGCGGCTCATCTTCGCTGGTGTGGGCGTCGAGGAGAGTTGAAATTAAGTCAACTTTATGGTAATAAGCTGTGACGCGGTTCGGCGGCAAGCAATCAGAATATTGAAGTCCACCGCTTGAGAGGATTCCAGAGAACACAGCCACTGTGAACTTTGGTTCCGACAACAGTTGTTCCCAAGGGTTTTAATATTATGGTCGCAGGATTTCCAATTATTTGCAATGTTTTTCTTACAGGAACATACATTAAAAAGTTACTGGCGAGTTACTGGTGTGCATCAATGTTATATATTTTTATAAAAAGGGGGAATCTCATGCGACAATACAAAACGGTATGCTTCAGAATATTTCAGGCATATGGACACATTGGATAATTAAGTGGAGCAAAGCTACACCACATGCAACTAGATCTTCCGTAGTTAAATGAATTTTATAATAAGTGTGCAACATCTTCACGCTAGAAAGCATGTTTTATGTGGGAATGTAACTGATTTGCTGATATGCTGCAACGGCTCTTTTACATACGAGATCAATGTAGCGAATTGTGA
Organism: Danio tinwini; assembly: GCA_903798205.1. Lineage (NCBI taxonomy): Eukaryota > Metazoa > Chordata > Actinopteri > Cypriniformes > Danionidae > Danio > Danio tinwini. Next base: position 707,723 of record CAIGQZ010032926.1, on the reverse strand, counting down.
CCTTTGACGCTTGCTGCTTTCGGTGTGAACATACAGTTATGCTCCTCCGGAGTATTTTGATTGTGATAGGTTCCACACCGAGCCTGCAACGGTGTACTCTATACGTTGTATATGTTGTTCTATATGTTGTTCAGGCTGCTGCATAGAAAATACCCTCGAAAACAGCTGAGTGGGATTGTCGCCAGAACCTGGCAGCAGGATGACCTATCCAAACGTGAGAGCATGTGGATGATGATACAACAACTTAAAACAATGTGATCATTTACACCAACCGTAAGGTTTGTGGCAATCTAATAACCTGACATCTGTTCCTTCTTTCTTCACAGAATGCATAGATCTGATCTGTTCATATCTGCAAAGTGATCCAGACAAGTGGATTCCTCTTGAAGAGATCCATGACTGGTTCCAGGTCTTGATCCTGAAGCCCAGCAAAGAGAAGAAAACATTAAGAGAAAAAATACAGTCTATATTGAAATTCAGGTTAGTTTAATAACAACAAAAACCTCAACATGACTCATAAAATATACAAAATATTCTACTTAAATGTTTGTCACAAATCGTCACTTGTTTAACTGTTAATTTGTGAACTGGCCAAATTAAAACTGGACTTCTTACGCAAGTCTTGTTTCAGTTTTTGTGTTCAAATGTTTATCTAACATGAAACTAATATTGCACATTTTCTACTTCCCAACCAGAAAAGAGCACAGCTGAAGAAGATTTTGGGACATGAAGAAGATAACACCAAGCTCCTTCTCTTCATCCAGCTACTAACAGCAAACTCCTCCTCTTCATCGAGCAACCTAACACCAAACTCCTCCTCTTCATCGAGCAACCTAACACCAAGCTCCTCCTCTTCATCAAGCCATTAACACCAAGCTCCTCTTCTATATTCAGCTACAAAAATCCGTCAAGCCACAAACATGGGGCAGTTTGTGGCTTGACGAAACGAAAGAGCTGAATGGGGCTGGTGTTTGTGCTTGCGTGAAAAGGAGGAGCTAATTGGGGCTGGTGTTTGTGGTGGCACGACAAGGAGGAGCTAATTAGGTCTGGTGTTTAAGGTTGCACGAAAAGGAGCTGAATGGAGCCGATGTTTGTGTCTAGATGAAGAGAAGGAGGGGCGGCACGGTGGCTCAGTGGTTAGCACTGTCGCCTCACAGCAAGAAGGTCGCTGGTTCCAGTCCCGGCTGGGCCAGTTGGCTTTTCTGTGTGGAGTTTGCTTATTCTCCCCGTGTTTGCGTGGGTTTCCTCCGGGTGCTCCGGTTTCCCCCACAATCCAAAGACATGTCCTATAGGTGAATTGAGTAAAGTAAATTGCTCTTTGTAAATACTTTTGTTTGTTGAGATTGTATATATATGTTTGATCTTTAATGAATAAAAATGAGCACATTTCAAATATAAAGTGTTTTTCATTTCATTCAATATTAACTTCAAGCACTCCTACAGTTAAAGTGTTGAACTGTCTTCAGCTAGCAGTTGATGTTGCCAAACAATTTACCATAAATATAGGTTTTATGAAATGGTATATAGTGATGCCTGTATACTTGACCACCTGTTCAATTCAATTCATCTTAATTTCTATAGCACTTTTTACAATGTAGATCATGTCAAAGCAGCTTATCATAGTTCTAGTAAATTAAAACTGCTTTAGTTGAGGTGTCACATTTGAAGTTCAGTTCAGTGTAATGTGAATGTTCCAAACCATGCAAGTCAGTGGTGAGGAACAAACTTTACCAATGAATGTAAGTGAAGTAAAAAAAATACCTTAAGAGAAACCAGGCTCAGCTGGGCATGACCAGTTCTCCTCTGGCCAAACATCTTGTGCAGAGCTGCAGTCTGGGCGCCTGAGACTTGAGAACGCTGGACATCCAACATGGAGAGAAGCTGCAGGTCTGAGTAGGTCATCGGCAGATATCCCACAGGATCAGTGCGGAGACTTGTCTGTCACTGGGATCTTTCAGGAATCAGTCTCAGGTTCTTGACACATCCATGACCATGCCAGCCATGTGCTCAGGATACTGGTTGGATCCAAGGTTATGAAGACTTTGGGATAAAGAGAAACAGACTAATAAGCATTTTTTGGAAAGTGTTGCTGGTTCCGCTTGTCCTAATCAATGCAGCCTAACAATCCTTTAGAGGATTTGGATTTCAAAAGTTATATGTTTGTATTTTATGTGTATATACTACAACAAAACAACTGCAATACAACTGAAATACAACTAATGCAATACAACTGAAGTACTACTACAACAGAACTAAAGTACTACTGCAATACAGCTCCAATACTACAACACAAAAACTAAAGTGATTTACACTCACCAGCCATTTTATAAGGTACACCTTACTAGTACAGGGTTGGATCCCTTTTGCCTACAGAACTGCCTTAATCTTTCATAACGTAGAATCAACAAGGTACTGGAAATATTCCTCAGATATTTTGGTCTATATTGACATGATAGCATCACACAGTTGCAGATTTGTCGGTAGCCCATCATGATGCGAATCTCCTGTTCCACCACATCCCAAAGGTGCTCTATTGGATTGAGCTCTGGTGACTGTGGAGGCCATTTGAGTACAGTAAACTCATAGACATGTTCAAGAAACCAGTTTGAGATGATCCACTCTTTTTGACATGGTGCATTATCTTGCTGGAAGTAGCCGTCAGAAGATGGGTACACTGTGGTCATAAAGCTATGGACATGGTCAGCAAAAATACTCAGGTAGACTGTGGCGTTGACACAATGCTCAATTAGTACTAATGGGCCCAAAGTGTGCCAAGAAAATATCCCCCACACCATTACACCACCACCACTAGCCTAAACTGTTGATACAAGGCTGGATGGATACATGCTTTCATGCTGTCGACGCCAAATTCTGACCCTACCATCCGAATGTCGCAGTAGAAATCAGGACTCATTAGACCAGGCAACGTTTTTCCAATCTTCTATTGTCCAATTTTGGTGAGCCTGTGTGAATTGTAGCCTCAGTTTTCTGTTCTTAGCTAACAGGAGTGGCACCTGGTGTGGTCTTCTGCTGCTGTAGCCCATCCGCCTCAAGGTTGGATGTGTTGTGTGTTCAGAGATGCTCTTCTGCATACCTCCGTTGTAACGAGTGGTTATTTGAGTTACTGTTGCCTTTCTATCAGTTGGAACCAGTCTGGCCATTCTCCTCTGACCTCTGGCATCAACAAAGCATTTGCGCCCACAGAACTGCCGCTCACTGGATATTTTCTCTTTTTCTGACCTTTCTCTGTAAACCCTAGAGATGGTTGTGCGTGAAAATCCCAGTAGATCAGCAGTTTCTGAAATACTCAAACCAGCCCGTCTGGCACCAACAATGCTACGTTCAGTCACTTTAATCATCTTTGTTCCCCATTCTGATGCTTGGTTTGAACTGCAGCAGATCGTCTTGACCATGTCTACATGCCTAAATGCATTGAGTTGCTGCCATGTGATTGGCTGATAAGAAATTTGCGTTAAAACGCATTTGGACAGGTGTACCTAATAAAGTGGCCAGTGAGTGTATTTTCTTTTGACGTGACATGTGACTGCTTGTTGCAGATGTTGGTGGGCTGGGTTGGTGAATCCCAGATCCTGTCGCTCTCCCAAAACCAATGATTAACATATGGAACCTCCGAAGGTTCCCAGACTAGGGGAATAGAGACGGTTGGTAACAGAGTACGCAACGGAATGGGGTGAGATCCATAACAGGCTGGCAGAAAGAATTATGTGTGTACTGGAGTCTGTGGCATAAGCCGACAAAGATGAAATTGCCGGCTGACCCAGAGTCGAGGAGGGCATACACTGTAACAGTTTAGAAGAGTAGTGAGTTGTGTATTGTTTGAGTATTACAATTGTGGTCCATGGATGTACATGAATAGGGGAATCAGTAACCGCACTTACTGCAGGTTGTTGAAGGTTGTCCACTTTGTCTACAGTAGACACACAGTTTGCCTGCATGATGATTACACTGCTTTCTGAGACGTGCAGATATCTATTGCCTTCCCTTGTAAAACTGTCTCTGCAAACTGAACAAAACAAAAAATAATGAGCTATAGTTTATAAGGAATGCATGGTCACAAAAAAGACATTCAATTTGAATTCTTTAGAATATACAATGTTAATTGTGTTGGATTAGTACATTTAATAAAACCATCAATCTGGAATTAACCCCCTTCTTCATAAAACCAGGTCATATTCTTTACTTATTGATAATAATCATATTTTACACTTACTTTTAAGACCAGGACATTAGGACATGTGCGTACTGCGTGTCCACATTGAAGCGTTGCAATCTTTCTTCCTCATGAATGCTCTGTGATCAATAGCAAGTGTGCAGTATAAAGCACATCATTAAACAACTATGTTGTACCAGACAAATTACAATTTTAACTCGTTGATTCCAAACATGTCTTTATTTTTCTGTCTGCTTCCCCAAGTGGATCCAGGAAAAGGCTCCTTTTCTCATATGGGTACATGACCTATAAAGGGGTGGTCTAGAGTGTATTTTTAAGGCTTTGTTGTGTTTATAAGACACAAAGCAATGTGTGCTCGTGCTTCAGTTATAAAAACATCATGTTATTTTTTCATATATCTCTTTGATTATAAACAGCTTCTCAGCTAACTTGAAAGCATTATATTTTTCTAATTTCCTCCGAAAGGCCTGCCCTCTATGGAGCTAATAATATGCCAAAACAATCTGAATTTGAATTGTGTTCATTTGAATTATTGACAATTGTAATTTAATAAATCTGAATTGTTACATGCCATTAAAATTGTTTTGATTTTTAATTTCTTATTTTGAATTTGAATTTCTTAATTTGAATTTCATAACTTGAATATTGAACATCTGAAATTTAAGACAACTGATTTTTATAAGGCTGATTTTTATTTAAGATGCATTTTCAAACTTTAGATTTTTTTGTGTTCTGAATTCACAGATTGCAGATATCCAGTTTGTAAAAATACAGTTTCATATTTTCAAGAAAAAAAAATTCAGAACATCAAATTCAATATCCTAAAATTCAAAACCAGAAATTCAGATTGTGAAATTCAGATTCACCAGAAAGAAGGTCAGGGGTGATCAACACCAAAAAGTCAAACTGAGAATCACTGTCCTCTGCTTGATTCATGGTTATGGATGAACTACAGGGTGCGAATTACGGGGGTGACAGGTTTGGGGGGCTCTGGAAATAGGTAAAAATAGGTGTTTTTTTTATCTACATATACCCTAATGTAAAATTTAAATAATGTATTTTAATAGCGGGGGAACAAATGCGTGGACTTTGTTGCTTCATGACCACTGGCTTAAAGTTGAAAACTATAAACACATTTATTAAAGCAGCCTGAAATGTAAGTGCACAGAAAGGATGTTCAGCTTTAAGTATAGGGAAGGCTGCTTTCGGTTAACAAACATTATGTTGAAAACTCATCAAGTGGCTTTCCCTGTACTCAATTCACAATAATGTAGACTTTTTAACACCTCTTATGTTGTTACTATTTGAAACAAAGTTTTAAGCATTTAACAAATGAGGTTAACAAGAAATCTCTGAGTGAGTCATTCATAGTGAGACACTTAATTCATTTATAAATGAGCCGATTGAACGAATCTGTATGAACAATTCAGTGACAGAATGAGAGATTTGGCGCCACCCATTGGACATTTTGGTTTCAATGTATTTTAGCCAAAAAGAATGTAATATTTTAAAATATATGCAGAAATCTGATCATTCAACTAAATATAAATGTAAGGTTAAATATGACATCTTAAATGAGAATAGATGATATTTAAAAGAGGCAACATTTCAGTGTGGATAATGGGCTTTGGGCAAACATATAAAAATTTTCCTTAGAATACTATTCTATATGCTTTGCTGTACTATAATTTATTGCAACACGTATCATCTTATATAATTTGATGAAGTGTGCACATGCAAATATGTCATTTACCACAGTTGTAAAATGCTGGAACAGTTTGAAAATGCACCTGGAAAGAGCTTGAAAAGTCCTTAAATGTGACTTTGGTAAGGGTGTAAGAGCCCTGCGTCTTTTGAAATAACCCATTAGAGGTTACAGTATAGATCAGAATCAGCTCTTTATCCCTCAAAACACTGAAAACATAAATAAGTTTGATTAAGCAATGAGATGTAATCGAATTAAATATATGAATTAGGTTCACTAAAGCATATATATATATATATATATATATATTTATTACACAAACTACTCAAAAAAAGCTGACCCCCAATAGTCAGATTGTGTCCTCCTGAGCCTCACATACACCAGTAAATTCATGCAGCTCAGTGATCGGCCAAAATGCTAAGTTTGCCTTTCGGTAATTGTCTACTCTTTCCTGTTGATGACCCCTGACCAACTTTCCGCTGAATCTGAATTTCTTGATCTGAATTTTTGGTTTTGAATTTTAGAATATTGAATTTGATGTTCTGAATTTCTTAATCTTGAAAACTTGAAACTGTATTTTTACAAACCCAATATCTGCAGTCTCGACATTCAGAATACAAAAACTCTGAAGTTTGAAAATGCGTCTATAAAAAATTCAAGCTTGAAAAATGCAGTTGTCTTAAATTTCAGATGTTCAATATTGAAGTTATGAAATTCAAATTCAAATTAGAAAATTCAAAATGGCATGTAAAAATATTGATTTATTAAATTACAATTGTCAATGATTCAAATGAACACAATTCAAATTCAAATTGTTTTGGCATATTATCAGCTCCATAGCCCTCAAGAGGCTCTGATTGGTCAGCTAGCGTCACTCCTCTACTAGCACGTGCTTTGCAGTGTTGCCAGACGTACGATAATTATCGTATTTGTACGATAATTTCGACCTCTGTACGATGTACAATGCAAAAAATCCTATAATGTACGATAATTTCAGAAGTTTATGGCATTTAAAATGAGTTTCATTGTAATCTTAGGGCTCTATACTTATTATTAATAGCTGCATCTTGTGTCTGCTGTCTGTGAGGAGAAGGTGGAGTTAGACACGTTTTCTATCCAATGACTGTAGTTTCAGTCTCATCTTACGTTACATCTTCTCAGCCAATCAACGTGGAGAATGACTCTCTCACGAGTTAACATGCTGTGCGCGGACGTGCTTAAGTCAGTCATTTGCAGGTTGAGGTCGGTCAAGTTTAAAAAAGTAGTGCTGAAAAGGAAGGTGAGAAGTACAGGGGAGTTTGCCCTTGATGTTCTCGTTTTTCCCCATTAAAATGCATCATGCGAACATGTTTTTCCAAAGTTAATCTCATCAAAACAAAGCCACAAGATCGGCTCATTACAGATCCTCTGGATAGGCTCGTGCACACCTCAGACTAGTGTGTTAAAAATTCAGGAGGGTGCACTGCTTTCAAGCCAACCAACACTATGTTGCGCTCCATGTAGGCATCCAATTTGTACCACAAAATGAATCCCTCAACATCTGGCAACACGCAGGCATTCCATGACAGTGACTCGGAGGTTGAGTTTGAACTTTCCCACTAAGGTACGCCTATGTTTTTTAAAATTTTTTATTTACGTATTGTGGTAATTTGCATGTTGTGTCAAAACACTATTTGTCTAGATAATAGCTGTTTACTCTCCGTTTGACTAGTGTACGATAATTTTCCTCCAAATACGATAATTTTGAGGTTATGGTACGATACTTTCACATTTACAATCTGGCAACACTGGCGCTTTGCCTTTGCTGTGTAAATACTGTCAGTCAGAGTAGCTGTTAGCAGTATCAGTTTAAACCTGAATCAGACATAAAATGAAGAGCACAGAGCTGAACCTCACGCCTGCTCTCTAAAATAAAATCTGACAAGTGTCTTCCACATATATTGTATATAATGTTCACATATCTTTTGCGAGTTTGTTGTTTGAGATGTAGCACGCAGGGAAAGTGTCCGCATAGAAGGATACGCATAGATAGACACTGCACACACTGCTAAAGATTGTGGGTGTTTACTGGGGTTTGACGGATAAATATGAATTTGTAGCTAAATTGTTAACTGTGCCAAACAGAATGTCCCGTTGTTTAAATCCTTGCTACAACCAGTGGTGTAAAGTAACTAATTACAAATACTCAAATTACTGTAATTGAGTAGTTTTTCTCAGGAATTGTAATTTACTGAGTAGTTTTATAAATGTGTACTTTTACTTTGCCTTGAGTACATTTTTAGTGCAGTATCGATACTTTTACTCCACTACTTTCTTTCAACCTGCAGTCACTACTATATTTTTCTTGTCCATGGGGATTAGAAAATTTTGTCCTAAGATTTCTGTCCAATCAAATCGCACATACCATAGAAGGTAAAAAGCATCATAATGAACTACCTCAAGATGTGTGCACTTTATAATTGCAGTAAACTGTTTGGAAGTATTAAAAGTGTCCATAAAGATGTTTAAAATCTTTACGCGCATTGACCCAGAGACTGTTTAGAAGCATGTCACTGATGAGAAGATGACGGATGTATGATGAGCGAAATGGCCTTAAACACCCAGCAGGCACAGGGCGTCAACATGACGTCTGATTGACATTGAACCCTAACGTCATGGGGACTTTGCATTTTGTTTGGAAATGAAAATTGGGTTGAAGTCAGAACTCAATGTCAGGCCAATGTCAATTTCCAACCTAAAACCAACCAAAAATCTACGTCTAATGATGTTACAGCTTGACGTTGTGTGGACGTTACCTGTATGACATCTATCAGACGTTGGATTTTGGTTGCCATATCTGATGAATAAATGTCAGTATTTGACGTCATATATAATGTTGGTTTAAGATGTTGGCTCAATGTTGGATTTTGGTCACTTTCTAGCAACCTAAGATCAACCAAATATCAACGTCATTTGACGTCATTATTGGACATCAAAATAACGTTGTTCTTAGCTGCTGACTTGACAATTAATTTTGGTCACCTGACATTACAACCTAAATCTAACCTAATATTAACGTTTGATGACGTTGTGTGCCTGCTGGGCAATAACTAAATGCACTACAGAATGTTACGTTTACACACACATGCACAAATTACATGTAAACACATCACAAACCACAGCTTCATCTATTATGGTTGGAGGTGCTAAAATATATTTTATAATTCTCTGGAACATAATTAAAATTAAGCTGTAAGCACTTCTCTCTTTGTGTTGTGCCCTTTGAAAGCCCAAATACAGAAACAGAAGAAGCTCTGTGGAAATAAAAGCGTTTGGACGGCATTATAGCTTTCTCTGCTACATTACAGTGCCTCTGGCCACACCCCTTCGTTGCGTGGGGTGTATACAAAGCCTGAAGCATTTGTGATCTCACTAACCCAGATGTATTTTTATGTAGTGCCCAAACTTCGTTCGCTGTAGCCTTTGCTAAGCTAACTCTGTAAAAGCAAATGTCTCCCTTTGCATTGAACTCTGAGCGTGTTACATTCAGAGATATTGTTTATGTTCACAAAGCTACATTACACGTCAACTATGTTTAAAATATGACATCGCAGTGGACCACCCCTTTAAGTAAAACATCGAAACACAACATACACTGAAACTTGTGGTATTAGTGATATTTCATCATGTAAGGTACTTGTAATAACTTGGCATGGATGTTTGGTCAAGTAAACTTAATATAAAGTTAATTATGTGGATATTGTACATCACTATAGACACATTACTTGTAATGAGATTCCTGCAATGCTCCATTTCTTACCACCAACATCCAGTGATGATGCTCGTTCACTATTCCCAGAATAATCTTGTGTGTCGTTGGAATAATCTGAAAGCAGTCAGACAAATACTATTCTCAGTTACCTAAAAAAACACAATTCATATCTTTACTTCTATATTTCCTCTGCTAGGTTAAGGTCATAGTAAATCTGTCAATTACAGCTGCTTTTTCCGCATGGCGGTGGTTGTGTTTGTTTACTGATGGCCTAAGAAATTTATTCTCAAAGGTTCAAAAATGGCACTAATCAATTCATTTCAATTCATCCTGATTTCTATAGCACTTTTACAATGTAGATTGTGTCAAAGCAGCTTAACATGTTGATAGAAGAAGATTATAGTAAACTGAAACTGTGTCAGTCCAGTTTTCAGAGTTCAGTTTAGTTCAGTTCAGTGTGGTTTAATATTCACTGCTGAAGGTCCAAACACTGAAGAGCAAATCTATCAGTGCGCAGCTCCACAAGTCCCAAAACCAAGCAAGCAAGTGACGACAATGGCGAGGAACAAAACTTCACCAAGTGATGAAAGTAAAGGAAAGAAGACGGTTGCTATCAAGTTGGTAAACGGGACTACAGGCGGTGTTGGAGACATTATCCGTCATTAAGCTGAACTGGGGTGCGTTTCCCAAAACCATCGTTAGCCAACTAAGGTAGCAAGTTCCGTTCTTACAAACATAGTTTGTTGATTTGCTGTTTCCCGCATCCATCGTTCCAATGAACATTCGCAAACTGTGACGCAAACTTAAGCACTTGAAACGACACCTCTGGAGCTGTAGTAAGAAACATAGTTCCTGGCTGTGTTCTATTCCCACTTATCCCCCTATGCCCTATTCATTTAGAACATTCTAACATTCAAAGTTGGAATTATTAAAAATAAAAAATCATTAAGTTAATCACTCTTAGGTGTAATTTGCTTTCAAAGTATTTTTACAGTTCAGCTTTAGCGATCTTCATGTTTACAATTGTGCTCCCTTCGCAGTGCACTTTGAAAACATTGATATCATTTTGAACACAGCCTCATGGCGAAAGCTATAGGTATATTTAAAAGCGGAAATTATGTTTCTAAAGCTTGTGAAAATAAAAAACATAGCATACGTTAATTCTTTTATTTTATAGTGGGTTATTTATTAGGTATCTCTACTGTATATGACATGGGCCTGTTGGTTAGAACTTTCTGCTGTGGTTTGCATGTGTCATTTCTTTCTTTTCGGCTTAATCCCTTTATTAATCTGGGGTCGCCACAGCGGAATGAACCGCCAACTTATCCAGCATGTGTTTTACGCAGCGGATGCCCTTCCAGCCGCAACCCATCTCTGGGAAACATTTACACACACTCATGCACTACAGACAATTGTAGCCTACCCAATTGGTCTTTGGGTGGGGGAAACCGGAGCACTCGGAGGAAATGCGAACGCAGGGAGAACCAACTCCACACAGAAACGCCAACCAACCCAGCGACCTTCTTGCTGTAAGGCGACAGCACTACCTACTGCGCCACTGCGTCGCCGGTTTGCATGTGTCAAATTTTAGAATTTCATTCCAAAATGGCCACCGCATGACACTAGCGGCATCTAGAGGTTGGCTGTTTCTCAATATGCGTTCTTCAGCAGTCTTGCGTCCTTGTTTTCTCGTGTAACGTCATCATCAGCTGCCAAAGTTCAGTACCAATACTCAAGACCGCAAGCACGGAGGACGTGTGAAACTTCCTGGATGTGTTCTTGATATCGAGGACGCACCGATGCAGACTTGAGCACAGATCTGGCTCTAAAAGTCCCAGAAGTCATTGCGACTGAAGGTGGGAAGGGCAGTATTTTATTTAGATTTATTATTAAAGTTCAGAGATATCATTTATTTATCTCAGGAGTTTTTCTAAATGAAATGATAAATATAAACATTACCATGGACATCCTTATAAAGGAATAAACATATTAAGAGTGTTTGTTTGCTGAAATGTGTATTAAAATCTGTTTTATTTGTATTGTGCAACGTATATTTATTATGTTTTTATGCAGAGTATATATTTTGAAAAGGGGAATAACAATAAATCGTTATGAATGCTGTAATGTTTAAATAATTATCCATTTAAAACACGTGAAGGTCACGTGACCATCAGGAAGAACGCAGCATCTCATTTCTCACAGGACGCGTTCTCTGTTCTCGTGGTCTCCCGAGTTCGTTCTTCCGAGGAGACCTGGCAAGACCGGTCTCCACAAGAACGCAAGTCCGTTCTCTACATTCTTGGAACTCTTGGAGTGTCGCCAATAGTGTCGCCTCTTGGTGATTCTATGCTCTTTGCCTCTAGTGCCATCACAGTGAAAGGACAAAGTGAAAGGACAAAGGAACCTCCTTTTGCCTTCAGAACTTAATCCTACATGGCATATATTCAACAAGGTACTGGAAATATTCCTCAGAGATTTTGCTCCATATTGACATGACAGCATCACGCAGTTGCTGCAGATTTGTCATCTGCACATCCATGATGCGAATCTTCCGGTCAACCACATCCCAAAGGTGCTCTATTGGATTGGGATCTGGTCACTGTGGAGGCCATTTGAGTACAGTGAACTTATTTTCATATTCAAGAAACCAGTCTGAGATGATTCGCGCTTTATGACATGGCACGTTATCCTGCTGAAAGTTCTATTGTCCAATTTTGGTTAGCCTGTGCAAATTATAGCCTCAGTTTCCTGTTCTGGCCATTCTCCTCTAAACTCTGGCATTAACAAGGCATTTGTGCCCACAGAACTGCCGCTCACTGGATATTTTTTCTTTTTCGGACCATTCTCTGTAAACCCTAGAAATGGTTGTGCATGAAGATCCCAGTAGATCAGCAGTTTCTGAAATACTCAGACCAGCTCATCTGGCACCAATAACCATGCCATTTTTAAAGTGACTTTGGTGTTAACGAGCAGTTAGACAGGTGTACTTAATAAAGTGGCCACTGAGTGTACAGTACAGATACATGTCTTAATAAATAGCCTAGGCTACTATAAATTAAAACCATTAACATACCCTATATATATTTTTTACAAGCTTTGGAAACCTAAAGTAGATTATGCTTTTCATAGGTCACCGAAAGGAAATGAACGAATAACCAATAACCTTGTGATGTTTTACATGCAAATTACATGTAATAGAGATGGCTTTAATGTTTTTTTTAATCATTCTAAGTTTAAATGTTAGAACGTTCAAAAGGAATAGGGCATAGGGTGGATAATTGGATATAGAACAGCTCTAGAGGTGTAGTTGCAAACATACAAATTTTCAACACAGTTTGTGAATGTTTGTTGGATGGATTTGGGAAACATTAAATCAACAAACTATGTTTGTAACGATGGAGCTTGCGACCTTAGTTGGCTAATGATGGTTTTTAAAAACGCACCCCAGATTGATTTCTTAGAATTGTTGTCTTTGCATTCGCTGCTTTAACTTAAAAAGCCCTTCAATTAAAATGATTCATTCATTCATTTTCTTTACGGCTTAGTCCCTTTATTAATCTAGGGTCACCACAGCAGAATAAACCGCCAACTCATCCAGCATATGTTTTACGCAACAGATGCCCTTCCAGTTGCAACCCATTACTGGAAAACACCCATACATTCCAATTCACACACATACACAACGGACAATTTAGCCTACTCAATTTACCTGTACCACATGTCTTTGGACTTTTGAGGGAAACTGGAGCACCCGGAGAAAACCCACACCAACACGGGGAGAACATGCAAACATGCCAACTGCCCCAGCAGAGGCTCGAACCAGCAACCTTTTTGCAGTGAGGCGATCATGCTACCCACTGCACCACTGTGACGCCAACACCATTAAAATAATATCAGTGAAATATTGAATGATTGTTTTGAATAAACCTTCTGGCTTACCATTGCATGGTGCCATTCAACCTCTTTACCAGCCCGTTAGGTTTGAGAATGGTCCGGTGAACAACGACTCCTTTTTATCCCCAGCTTGGCACAGACATTCTTGCTTATCTGTTAATATAAAAATAAATTGTAACATAAATTATAGTCAGGTCACATTTATGTGTACCATACAGAGTGTATATCTCAAAATATAACTTAAAAAAAGTTCTTGTTGTGCTGAAAAAATGTTTAAAATATAAAAATCCTCACAACACAACTAGAAGAGAATTGTTTTACCACATTCACAAACTCTCTGCCTTGGTCTATTAAGATCCTTTTTGGAGCCTTAAATTGGTGAAAGATTTTTATAATACATTCAGTCACCTCTGCTGCTGTTGTCGTTTGTAGAGGATAGGCTTGTGACCATTTTGTTAAATAATCAATCATAACGCATATGTACTGGTAACCACTTTTGGTGGTTTTCAATTATCCAATTAGATCCATTCCCAGGAATTCAGATAAGTGTGTTATCTGAGAAACATAAATAAAACAAGTGAATTTTTCCCGCAATAATGATAATAATGAATGACGTAAAATGATGAGCAAATGTTTGTGAGCCTGCTGTAAAGATATAAATTATGTTCAATATATTAAAACAAGGCAGCACAGTGGCACAGTGGGTAGCACTGTCGCCTCACAGCAAGGAGGTAGCTGGTTCAACCTCAGCTGGGTCAGTTGGCATTTCTCGAGGAGCTTGATTCTAGACCAGAGCACTCCAATACACTAACGCTCTCTCTTATGCTTCACAGACTCGAGTGGCTTATTGGCGCACCCCCCTGCTACCCTTCCACCTGCACAAATCGCATCACCATAGAGCACAACACGCACCTGGGGTCAGAGGAAGCACCGCGTGAAGATTTGCACATTACCACACACAGTTCACACCAGAGCACTGTAAATAAACCACCCCTCCGGGGCTTGTTTCACCTGACTTCCAGCGTGTGTGTGTTTTTCCCTCTTTGTCCCGCCATATATTTATATATAT
>CAIGQZ010032926.1:655126-678112 GCA_903798205.1 Danio tinwini | reverse complement strand
ATATATATATATAGCACATCGCATGAATGCTGCATTCTCAGTTATGAAATGCAACACAAAAAAATTGTGTGTAAAAACTTTGTGTTTAAAAACTTTTTGCCATTGCTTGTTTCTCAATCAATACTTCAAAACGATCATCTTTTAGATGATTAAGTCAATCGGTGTAAAAGAAATTTCTTGCATTTTTAAGTATATAAAACATTTTTCTTGTATTAATCAAATATCATAAAGTAATTAGTCAGACAGACAGACAAAGGCTTGGTTAAAGGGGAAGACAAAACAAATACAATGGCAAAGATCAATTATCTATCAGGCAAATACAACAATTAAAATGTAGTATAGAAGAACACAACAATACAGCCAAGTGAGGGACAGTTCTATTTTTAACCTTTTATTGGATTTTTAACAAATGAATTAATCAAGAATAAATGTCTTGTCACTCAATTATATTTACACTCAATATTGTGCCTAATGCCATTATACTAAACAGACTGTTAATGGATATAGTCAAGTTAAGTTGGCTGAATTGTCCCTTTGCAGTTATCAAAATTAATTTTATTTCTCAAAAATAAATTTTCGCTTTGCCATTTTTGGAGATTTGCATTTATTTGTTTATTTATTTTTGCTCAATATTTTTTTTTGTTTGCAAAACTTGCAAATAAAATTGCAAAACATTTTATTTACAAGTATATATGGCCCTACATTGACTCCATATGCGCCTAGATTGTTAAAATAGAGCCCAAAGATTTATAACCACTTAAATAAATAGTGAGTAAATATTTTGGTGAACTATCCCTTTAACACTTGAAAGTAAAAGCATTGATATTTTGTCATCTAAAAGAAAATTCAAACATTTCTGTACTCAAGTAAAAGTATAAGTTTAAATAGTAATTGAGTAAAGTAGGTCAGAATCCACTTTCCACATTCACGGTGGCTTAGTGGATAGCACTGTCGCCTCACAGCAAGAAGGTCACTGGTAAACTAAATTCGCCATACTGTATGATTGTGAGCAAATGTGAGAGTATATGGGTGTTTCCCAGTACTGGGTTGCGGCTGTAAGGGCATACGCTGTGTGAAACTGAAATAGTTGTCAGTTTATTGTGTTGTGGCAACCCCTGATAAATAAGGGACTAAATCGAAGGAAAATGAACAAAGGAATTTATGAAAAACATGGGATAAATTTGCCAGCACCCTCTGCTGGTCTATAGTGTACGGGGAAAGAAATGCCTATGCAATAATCTGTGCCTGCTTAAACTATCCCCTTTTATAGTTTATACTAATAGACATTTGTTATGTAGTGTGAATGTACGCCACATAAAAAGCATAAATATGGAAACAAATTAGAGCCCACAGCTATTAGAGAACAGATGCTACTAAACAAATTCAATTTAGCAATGTTCGACTGTTTAACTTAATTTGTTTGTTTAAATTCAGCCCATATACAGTAAATTGTTACATTTAAATTGAATTAATATATTGTTTTTTAGTGTACAATAACTAACATACCTGGTCACTGTCTTAACTCTTGGTTTTTTAGTTGCAGATGTCTGGCGAAAACGAAGACGATAGTGGCGTCTAATCGTAACGTCGGAAACATGAACACCAGCGTCCATCAAGAATGTCCTGATGTCCGAAATATGGTGTCCTGATGTCCACATAGACCTGATCTTCAGGCTCATGTCAAGAGAAATCTTCGACATGATTAAGTGAGTAGCAGAAAGCTTGAGCACATAAAACACAAGTAGACTGCAGCTCGTTATATAGGAGATGTTTTAAGAGGTGGAGCCAACAGAGGAGTCTGATTGAAGGCGGGGCTTGTCTAATGACCCTGTGTTACTAGCTTGTTTTTGGATTATGGGATAATGGAAACATTAAATAATGCATGGTTGTCCAAGCTGAACAACTAGTTGTAAGTAGCATACTGTATTATAACACAATGTGATGTGTATCTCTCAACTAGGCTATTAGTGCACACCACTCACATGAGCAAATATAAAATCACAGGCAAAGAAGTAGGCAATAAAGACATGAAGAATCTCATATCATGATACAAGTCACCTTATATCCTGATAACAATACATATATATATACATTACGATGTAGTACTATTAAAAGAAATAAGTGTATATATGTTAAACCCCATTAAGGATTATTTGTTTTTACAATTTACTCAGACGTCTCCTATTTATTAAAAAAATTAGTAACTAACACTGTACAAAACACAGATGATGGTAAAGGATCATCAATTTTATACTTTAAATGTGCACTTTGGTACCTTAAAAGTACAATTTTGTACCGTTAGGGTACACTTTTGTTTTTTGATAGTACTGTGGGGTACACATTTGTACTTTATAGGTATTAAGTTGTACTTTTAAAGTACATATGTGTCCTTGTAAGGTACAAAAGTGTACCTTTTGAAAAGGTACCACGCCAGTGACAGGTTTTGTACCTTTATTTCTGAGAGTGTACCAGATGAAGAAGAGAGAGAAATTAGAGACAGTTCAACCAGCTATAACACTCACTGTAGTTTCTTGAGGTTGCAGTGTGGATCCTTGAGCAGATCAGAGAGGAACTTAACTCCGGAGACTCCAGGATTGTTCCAGCTCAGGTCCAGTTCTCTCAAGTGTGAAGGGTTTGATCTCAGAGCTGAGGCCAGTGCTGCAAAACCTTCTTCTCCAATACTGCAGTTATACAGCCTGAAAAGAGGAGGAAAACTCTTAATCAACAGGTGACATGAAGTAATGACTTAAGTATGTAAAGAAAGAGAGTCTTGGACTGAATAATCCAATGCATTGTCCACTATAAACAAGAAACAAGGATAAGGCGAAGAGGACAGAAATTAACACTTTTTATTTGTTTGACACATCAATTTCAAGCGTTGGGGTCTCTAGTAATGAGCGGATGAGTTAAATTATGGTGCTTTTCCACTGCATTGTACAACTTAGTATGGTTTGATATTGCTCACTTTTTTGGGGGGGGGGGGGGGTTCCATTATGTATGGTATTTGTTTTTTTTTTTTCAATACCACCTCAATTCCAACAAGCATTACATTTACATTCAGTGATTTAGCAGATGCTATTGTCCAAAGCGACTTAAAAATTAGGAGGTATTCAGTGATTCAACAAGAAGAGGCAATACATACACTAGTTATTCAAAGTAACTTGTTTGTGCTCAGATAATTTAGTGCTAGAGTAAGAGTTTGTTTTTTGAGAGAGAGAGAGAGAGAGAGAGAGAGAGAGAGAGAAGGAGAGAGAAAGTGCTTCTATAGGTGGTTCAGTTGTTCTCTGAAGAGGTTTAGTTGTTTTTTGGTTGTCGTTTGAAGGATACCAGTGTATCTGCAGTCTGTGTGGGAATGGAATATTGAAACTAAATATCTGATTTCTTTTTATTTAAGTAAACATAAGTGTTAAAGAGACTCTTAAACTTGAGAGATAAAATTTTAAAGTGTGTTCAATGGAAAAGCATAAATACTGATCAATCAAAGCAAACTTTAAGGTGTCAATAATAACGATAGAGTAAACCTCAAACTCTGTCAACAAAACAAATTGAGAATCAAATCTGAGCTTTCAAGTAAAGGAACCAGCCATCGTTACTCAAATACATATTGCAACATTACAAACTGTGAAGTTGAATAACTATATTACCCCTGTGCAAAGACATCTTTCAGATGGAGGCTGAGTGGCTGGGATGCACAAGAAAAGAAACCAAAAAGCCACTCTGGCGTCATCCTTACATTCTCCTTTTTTGTTTACAATCTCCTCACTGCTGCTACACGGTACTAATTTCCATGTGTCATTCTGACCTGAAGTGACAAGCACGAGCAATACAATACAATAGACTTTGCGCTCGCGCTCCCCTGCCGTCTCTCATAACTAGTCAACCATCTGATCAACCGTTTCCTTAGAGGATGACAAACAGACAAATCATTGCTGCAGCTCCGATGCCAGTTTATGGAGAAAAGTAAAAAGCACTGTAGTGTGCGCTGTGTTTGTCTGAGGTAATTAATCTACCGTTATTACTGAAATGTGTATACTCTGTACAAAGTGTGAAGCAGACTGATTAGTTCTACTTCCATGAATTGTGGTGTGCTTGGCATTCTGAAAAGTTCAGATATTTTCAACTAGGTGCGGCTGAAAATGTTCACGGTTCATGTGCGCATCGCTCCCATATGCTCATCATGCAAGTTGCGCGCCTTCATTTGAAATGACAAACTTACACCTTAAGCTTATTGGAATTCCTTCCAAGGCAGGCGCTCAGCAGCCACATTTTTAATAAAACTATAGCCTACATACCGAAGCTACATGCAAAATCTTTTTTTAAATCGATATTGACAATAGTGTTCGGTCAATAAATACAGATACTGATTTTATCACCCAGCCCTATTATAGCCTCTCTGCGATTGCTTGCTCTCCAAGCCATACTAATGCTAAAATGTGACATGTAAACCATAAACATCATTCATTGGCCAGAGAGAATCATGACTGTGCCATTGAACTTGCAACACAAGATACAAGACCTGCTAGAATTAAATAATCAAGCCCAGTCACTGATGGAGTGGATCTAGTGAGGGTTTGAATTATTTGTTTTCCATTTTATGCTTAATTGTTGCGCAGATGTCATGACAATAGGAACTATAATGAGATGTCTCTAACTCTACCTACTTTTAAGCATTACTAAACTGCATTGGTAAAGGCTGATTTATACTTCTGCGTTAAGCGCACACGTATGGTCCAGTGCAGCCTTTGTGCGATCACATAGCCCTTACCGTGGCTGATGACGACGCTAACGCACACCTCTCAAAAAATGTAACAACATGTCGCAACGACGCGTAGCGCAAGCTCTGTGATTGGTCGGCTTGGTAGCTGTGACGAGTGTGGGCGGTGCTGAGAGCCGCGAGCCTGATGGAGCGAATGTTTACAAGTGTCAAGTCCTGTGAATGAGCTCCAGATGGAAACATTTGTTTTAGGTTTGCCTTATGATTAAAGTTGTTGCACATCTGCCAGCCTCTGAATGAGCGAGTTTTAGCTACTTGTACATTAAGGTAGCGTTCAGAAAAAAAACAAAGCAGCAGTGAAGAACCTCGACACAGAGGAACATAAAAACCCACTGACAGCCAGCGTACGTGAAGTGTTATTGCAGAGCAACAGAAACAGCACACAGAATTATAATTGCATGACTACACGCAGGACATGTCCCGTGGATCATGCCGATTGCTCAACGCAGCAGTATAAACCAGCTTTAAGTAGTAAGAGTCATGCTGAGGCAAGCCATACCATGCAGTGAAACAAAACCATTACAGAGGGAAAAAACTAAATCTAAAATGGTTTTTCTCAGCCTGCAAGTCATTACTAGTCATTTATAATTGGTTTTATTTCACTCATAGGTTGTAGCTACTGATTTCATTGAAGATATACTTACTCTAATGTCTCGAGTTTACAGGTATAGTTTTTCAGTCCAGCAGAGAGCAGTTTCAGTCCTGAGTCCTGCACGTTATTATGACTCAATTTCAGCTCTTTCAAACCTCTGAGAGCATCGGCTAGGGCTGAACAGATTTTCCATGTGAGAAAGCAGCCACTCAGACTGTGAGAAAGCATAAACAAATTGTGTTAAATTGGATTGGATTGTTACATTTCACTGTAAAAACTATTTAAATTGTGGCCTAAAAGTTTTAGAGTCAGATTTTGTAACTCAGAAGGATCAGCTTGAATCAAACACACCTGAACAAGTTAATTAAGCTGTAATGGCTACTGGAAAGTAGGGGTGTAATAATACACAAGGTTCATGGTTTCATATGTATCTTGATTTCAGTTCAATTTAGCTAAAGTTAGGTAGAAATAATTCAAAACTTAAACTGCTGATGTTTTATAAATATTAATAATATATAAAAACACCAATTTTAAAACATTTTATAATATAATCATTGCTTAATGTAATAAAAAAAAACAAATACAACAGATTTTAGTCATAATGTTTCAAGAGTTCACACTTCAGATATTGCTTGATAATAATAGCAGGTTTGGCATTCTGTCCTGGGAGAAAACCCTGAGCTCTGAGATAATTGAGCCCAGGGCTCCCGCCAGGTCAATGAGCATGTAAGGGGGTGAGTTATCGAGAGCTCCCCCTGGTAAAGGAGGAAAAGGGGGAGATGGGGTGGATGAGAGGGATCAATCATATCACATGCTCGTCTTTTGTGAAACTTCACGTAGAGTAAGCAGTAGTTTCAGGCTCAGCTCACTGTATGTTTAATCAAAGTGCAATTCAAGTAAAGTTTGTTTACTTCAATGGCTCTGGGCACCAAAGACTAAAGTCCTGTTTTATAAAATAAGACAGAACCTGCAGTAACGACCACATGATGACACTGGAAGGACATAATGGGATCCCATGTATTGAATTCTCCTGTCAAAATCTACTTAGGCAAGTAGTTGCCAAATGACAGTGCTTGCCATAACAACAAAGATAATTTGAACAGATCTTCTCCCCTCAAAAACTTGAGGCTATACATTTATTCACCTTTAATTGGAAAGAACAGTGGAGGTTACAGACAGGAAAGTATTGGGAGCAGACAGAGGGGAAGGGTCAGCAAAGGGTCGACCTCGAGTAGGGAATAAAACTTGAGTCGCCGTGAGAACCACCATGCTATTCGTCGTCGCACTTAACCACTAGGCTATTGGCACAGACGAGGCTATAAAAATTGACAATTACTTGGGGTTGCACTTTCTCCATTCATAGTGATGCAAATGAACTGTCAATCTGTAATATTTGGTTTAATGCCCTTAAAGAGAGAGGTGGAAACTTGTGATCCACCAAGTTTATGTTCATGTGGGAATTTAGATCTGAACTATATTTGCTCTGCACATAAAACAAGAGTTTTATATGTGCACTATACTTAAATGGTTCAGGACGAACATATGTGTACCGTTACATCCCTACTGGAAAGTGAAATGCAGTTTTTAATCATGGCTGGATAAAAACTCAGAAGACTGAAAACCTCAAACCATGTAAATACTTACTTGGCCTTTCTGCAAACTTTGACCACTGGCATCAGCCTCAAAAGAGTTTCTTCCGATTGATGGTATTTACTTAGTTCAAACTCATTCATCTCCTCTTCTGAGTTCAGTAACACAAACACCAGAGCTGACCACTCGGCAGGAGAGAGACTAACTTCAGCGAGACGATTGACACGAGATCCTTTCAGGTACGTTTGGACTTCCTGCTCTAGAGAATGATCGTTCAATTCATTCAGACAGTGAAACAGGTTGATGGATTTCTCTGGAAACTGATTCTCCCTGATCTTCTCCTTGATGTACTCTGCAATTTCCAGACAGCTCTGGGATGTGTTTACTGTTTGTGTCAGTATACCTCTCAGGAGATTCTGACTGGACTCAAGTGAGAGACCCAGAAGAAAGCGCAAAAAAAGATCCATGTGTCCGTTCTCACTCTGCAAAGCCCTGTCAACTTCCTTCTTTAGAAGATTTGTTATTTCAGACTCATGATTCTTTTCTGAAACAAAGGAGAGGAACCTGAATAGAGCAGCAAGAAACTCCTGAATGCTCAGATGCAGAAAGCTGTACACCTTCCCCAGACACAGTCCAGACTCCTCTCTGAAGATCTGCGTACAAACTCCCGAGTACACAGATACTTCTCTTACATCAATGCCACAATGTCTTAGGTCCTCCTCATAGAATATAAGGTTCCCGTTTTTCAGTTGTTCAAAGGCCAGTTTGCCCAGTGAATATATACTTTTTCTGACTTGCTGAAGATTTACCTCAACATTCTCGTCATACTTCTGGCTTTTCAGTTTGGTCTGAACAATCAGGAAGTGTGTGAACATTTGAGTGAGAGTTCTGGGGATCTCTGCATTCTCCGCTTCACTCAACAATCTCTCAAGAACAGTGGCTGAGATCCAGCAGAAGACTGGTATGTGGCACATGATGTGCAGGCTTCTTGAGGATTTGATGTATGGGATGATTCTTTTGGCTAAGCTCTGATTTTGTATCTTCTTTCTGAAATACTGTTCTTTTTGCTGATCGCTAAATCCACGTACCTCTGTGAGCTGATCAACACACTCTGAAGGAATCTGACTGGCTGCTGCTGGTCGAGACGTAATCCATATTAGTGCAGAAGGAAGCAGCGTCCCTTGGATCAGGTTGGTCAGCAGCACATCTGCTGAAGTGCAGTGTGTGACATCAGACATGCTCTGATTGCTTTGGAAATTTAAAGAAAGTCGACATTCATCAAGTCCATCAAAGATAAACATAACTTTATATTCATAAAGGTCTGACGTGCTGAGTTCCTTTATATCTGGGAAAAATTGATGGAGAAGCTCCATTAGACTTATCTCTTCGTCCTTCATTAAATTCAACTCCCTGAAAGGAAGTGGGAATATAAAGTGAACATCCTGATTTGCCTTTCCCTCAGCCCAGTCCAGAATGAACTTCTGTACAGACACAGTTTTTCCGATGCCGGCGACTCCTCTTGTCAGAACACTTCTGATGGATTTGAACTGTCCAGGTGAGGTTTTAAAGATATCATTGCATTGAATTGGTATTTCCTGCATGTCTGGCCTTCTGGACATCTCAATCTGCCTCACCTCATGCTCTTTGTTGACCTCTCCACTGTTTCCCTTTGTGATGTACAGCTCTGTGTAGATCTCATTCAGAAGTGTTAGATTCCCCTGATAGGCTATTCCTTCATGTAGCCTCTGGAATTTCTCTCCCAGTCTGGATTTGTGCTGTTGCAGGCACACTAGGGCAAGTTCTAATCAAAACAAGATAAATATTTATTAATACTTACAATGCAAAGTTGAGAATCAAAGATATGACCTTGGCATTTCTATCAGTAAGGCTACTCACTTATTAAAGGGTAACTTTACCCCTACTTGTGTGGGGTATTTGAGAAAACGTACGCAATTTACTTTGTATTCAACTTTCTGGAATAGCCCCCGATACAATATCTGACTATTATATACTGTATGTAATCTTGGACCACAAAAGCAGTCATAAGGGTCACTCACTTATTCACTGTCCTATGGCTTATTCCAGGTGGCACGGTGGCACAGTGGGTAGTGCTGTCACGTCATAGCTGGTTCAAGCCCCAGCTGGGTCAGTTGGTCAGTTTGCATGTTCTCCCTTTGTTGGCGTGGGTTTCCTCTGGGTGCTCTGGTTTCCCCCACAGTCCAAAGATATGCACTATAGGGGAATTGGGTAAGCTAAATTGGCGAGAGTGTATGTGTGTATGTCCTGGTCCTCCAGGTTGGGGGTTAGGCATTGGGCTAATGACCCACTTTGTAAAAATTACATGTTACAAAACACCAACATGGTGTGGCTAAATTTTAGGTTATTGCTTGTTTATCGGGGGGGTCACAGCGGAATGGACCACCAAATGTTTTTACACGGTGGATTTTCTTCAAGCTGCAACCCAGCTTCAAAAGTACAACCCCCCTGTGCTGGGAAACACCAACACAATCTCCTATTAACTACAGCCAATTTAGTTTATCTAATTCACCTGCATGTCACTCGGAGGAAATTTATACTGACAACATGCAAAGTCTATACAGAAAGTCCTCATGCTAACCACTTAGCCACTGTGCCGGCCGTCATAAAGGGCCAACTTGTTTTAGAGTTGATTTATACATCATTTATACATACTGATAAATAAGCTTTCCGTTGATGTATGGTTTGGTAGTACAGTATTTGGCCTAGATACAACTATTTGCAACCCAGGCTCATTCTGAAAACGTAGCTCTATATTTGTTTCTGAAGATTGGGAATTATGTAGCCAGAGCCACATATTGCTGCATTTTGACTTTAAAACGAATGCTACGGAGTCGGTATAACACCATTTCTTTTTGAGGTTACCAACTGACCGATTACCTCCGTATGGACGGCTTTCCCACTGTTACCAGTATGTCTGGTGGCTTTTTAGGGGGCTTTTCTTTTTCTGGATTGCTTTTCAGGATGCTGTCAGTAGGATTTAGGGAAGGGGCTGAGTGGGGGTTTAAGTCAGTCGGTCAGTTGGTCAGTCAGTCACTCAGTCAGTCGACAGCTGCCTCTGGTGGATTTATGCAAGAAGAGCAGGCGCGAATGGCATTTACAAGAGAAATTTGAGATTTGAAACACAGCGGCCTCTGGCGGATTCACGAAAACAAAAACTGCAAAAAAAACGTAGCTCCTGGGACATATTTGCTGCTCTCCAGAAATGTGTATAATGGTACGTTTTCAGAATGAGCCTGGGTTGACTATTTGAAAATCTGGAATCTGAGGGTTCAAAAACAATAATCAAAATACTGAGACATCTGCCTTCAAAGTCACCCAAATCAAAAACTAAACAAAAAACAAAGCTTTGATATTATTACGGTAGGACATTTTCAAAATGTCTTCATGGAACATGATCTTTGATAAATATCCTACTGATATTTGGCATAAAAGAAAAAGATGATAATTTTAACTCGGTTAATAGAATGCATTGTTGACTAGTCCTACAAATATACCCATACAACTGATTTTGTGGTCCATGTCACATATTATATACTATACTATATTTTAAGTTGCCATCAGTCGAAATGGCAGCTTAAATCTTTGATGAGAGAGACTCTTACTTGTCGGTCTTGTGTTGGAGAGATCTGCCTGGTTCAGCTTACTTGCAGCAAATGCAAATATACTCTGACGTTCATCTTCTTTGTACTTGTTGCGT
This sequence comes from Danio tinwini, assembly GCA_903798205.1. Lineage (NCBI taxonomy): Eukaryota > Metazoa > Chordata > Actinopteri > Cypriniformes > Danionidae > Danio > Danio tinwini. Next base: position 667,420 of record CAIGQZ010032926.1, on the reverse strand, counting down.
TTTCTGGTCAAAAAAATAGTTTTCAAGTAAATATCCATCCATACCATTGATGAATGAACTCACTGTAGTGTAAACCAACCTGTCACTTTATCAGGACACTTTTACTAGAAATTCAAAATTGCCCCTTTTTTTAATAAGCAATTCAGGGTTTCAAATTATTTTCAACTCAGCAATGTTAACTGTGCAAAAATACACAATTTCCAACTCTGCCACAATTATTGACATTTAAAGCAATAGGCTATGCTTATTTAAATGTGCACTTTGCCATTTGTAGTTGACAGTTAGCATAAGCATTTTAAACACAATATTTAAGGTGTGCATGCATGCAATAAAAGTCATGTGGCTGATTGAGCTTCCTTCTAGCTTTAGTACTGGCAGAGTTTGAAAATAAAGAAAGAGATATTGAAAGATATTGAAAAAGAACAGTAATCAATTTTCAGAATCTAGTCCACCAATTTCAGAATTAGAAATCGAAATGATTAGAATAGAAGAATCAAAATGTTGTGAATCGAAGCATAACATCGATCCTATTATGTTTCATTCATTAATTTTCCTTTGGCTTAGTCCTTAGTCCATTCAATGAACCGCCAACTTATCCAGCATATGTTTTACACAGCGGATGCCCTTCCAGCCGCAACCCAGTACTGGGAAAGACCCATAAACTCATTCACACTCATATACTAAGGCTAATTTAGTTTATTCACCTATAGTGCATGTCTTTGGACTGTGGGAGAAACCAGAGCACCTGGAGGAAACCCACGCCAACACGAGGAGAACATGCAGACTCCACACAGAAGTGCCAACTGACTCAACCGGGACTCGAACCAGTGACCTTCTTGCTGTGAAGCAACAGTGCTAACCACTGAGCCACCGTGCCTCCCCTATTATGTTTTATAGTTTACATTTTAAAAATTGCTTGTCATATGTAAACTATGATCATGCAACTAAATTGTATGAAATACAGTTTTAGTAATTTCTCAATAGAAATGTTTTCACATTTATCCAAAGCAATATTAGGCCTACTTATATACATATGTATTTTTATTATTGTTATTATTAAAGCTGTTCTTTTAAAATAATCATATTGGGAGCCAAATAAACCACAATGCTTCTCTTACCTCGGGTCAGCAGAGTCTCCAGAACTGAAGTTGATGACATCATCAATTGACTGGTGACTCTTCATGGACAGACAGCTGGGTGCAGGAGATTCTCTATCATTTAGACTAAAACACATCAGAAGTTAAACACTTATTAACACACAAACTGTTGACACAGATAGTTTCAAGTCATTCTATGTTAAATGATATTTTAAAATACGTAGTTTTAATGGAACATACAATAAATGTGAGTTTACAAAACTGAGCATGAATAGCTAAAATCAGCAAAAAATGTTTGGTCTTTTGTGTAAAATTATACCCAAATTGTTATCATCAACCCAGGCTCATTCTTAAAACGTACCCGTATACACATTTCTGGAGAGCATCAAATACACCCTGGTAGGTATGTTTTTTTGCAGTTTTTGTTTTCGCAAATCCACCAGAGGACACTGTGTACGCTTTTTCAGATCTCGAATTTCTTTCATGAGTGCCATTGGCACCTGCTCTTCTCGCGTAAATCCACCAGAGGCCGATGTTGACTGACTGACTGACTGACTGACCAATCGACTGACCCACCCTCCTCCTTCCCTAAACCAAACCAATAGTGTTTTTAAAAGAAATCCAGAAAAAGTAAAGCCCTCACCTGATTTTTACCACGTTTTCAGATTTTACCACATTCTCACACTGGTATTTACTTGTTTATTTTATTTTTACTGTTTTTGTTTTACCTGCTTTCTGGAGCCGTTCTTCACCGAACTCGAACACCATAGTCGTGGTCAACTCCTCTCTGCGTCTCAAGTCCACCGACATAAACGGCGAGCTACTGGGCAAACTGGTAACAGCGGAAAAGCCGTCCATATGGAGGTAATCGGTCAGCTGGTAAGTGCGTAAATGAATGGCATTATACCACCCCGTAGCGTTTGTTTTCAGGATAAAATGCAGCCATACGTACTTCTGGCTACATAGTTTGTGATCTCCAGAAATGTATATAGGACTATGTTTTCAGAATGAGCCTAAATTGGGTATCATAGTTGGGTATCATAGTGTCAATTTATGCATATGCAGAATGAGAAATGCAGAAGGCCATTGAATTATTAGAAAACAACGCACACCTGATTTCTTTCAGTTTACACAAAGATTCCTTCACTGAATCATAATAAAAGTAGTTTTTTGGCGCCAAATAAATCATGACGCTTTCCTCACCTCAGGTCAGAACTGAAGTTGATGACATCATCTATTGACTGGTGACTCTTCATGGACACACAGCTTAGTTCAGGAGATTCTCCAGTATTTAGACTAAAACACAGCAGCAGATGAACACGTTTTAATGCACAAACACACAGCTAATTTCAAGTCATTCTCTCTCAAAGGATATTTTAAAATACACATGTGCATGTTTACACAAAAATAAAGTAAAACTGAAAGCAGGCCATTAAATTAGTATTATTTTTTCAATTTATACAAATACAGGTCTCGTAATTTCAAAGAAACAATGTTAGATATTATTGAAAACTGAGTTCTGTTATGAATGAACAATTCTGGGGAAAATGTATTATTATTATTATTATTATTTTACTTCCATAGTGCATGAACTTCTTTTGTGAGGAGTCATGATTGTATGCTTTATTGTTGTTGTAGTTTTTTCTGTTCTGAGAGTAGCTCTTGCTAACATGACATTAAATTGACATTTCGTTTTACGTTATTTGTGCAATTTGTCATATTAAAAGAGCTAAAAAATATATATACAAACAACAAGGAATCAAAGCAGCCTGGCTCATTATTTTTTTGGCATCCCAAACATATTTCCATTGTGGTCTGCACTATTTGCAGGACATTTCTGTATTTGCATGTGTTGTGAGATTTTACGTGTGCATGCGTTGTCTAATTGATGAAGATGTCTTCTCATTAGGTAGCCACTTCATTAGGCAGCAACTCAATGCATGTAGGCATGTTGACATGGTCAAGACGATCTGCTGCAGTTCAAACTGAGCATCAGAGTGGGGAAGAAAGGGGATTTAAGTGACTTTGAATGTGGCATGGTTGTTGGTGCCAGATAGGCTGGTCTGAGTATTTCAGAAACTACTGATCTACTGGGATTTTCACGCACAACCATCTCTAGGGTTTACAGGGAATGGTCTGAAAAAGAGAAAACATCCAGTGAGCGGCAGTTCTGTGGGTTCAAATGCCTTGTTGATGCAGGAGATTAGAGGAGAATGGCCAGACTGGTTCCAGCTGATAGAAAGGTTCCAATAACCACTCGTTACAACCGGCTACAATTCACACAGGCTCACCAAAATTGCACAATAGAAGACTGGCAAAACGTTGCCCGGTCTGATGAGTCTCAATTTCTGCTGCAACATTCGGATGGTAGGGTCAGAATTTGGCATCAACAACAAGAAATCATGGATCCATCCTGCCTTGTATCAACGGTTCAGGCTGGTAGTGGTGGTGTAATGGTCTGGGGGATATTTTCTTGGCACACTTTGGGCACATTAGCACCAATTGAGCATTGTGTCAAAGGCACAGCCTACCTGAGTATTGTTGCTGGCCATGTCCATCCCTTTATGACCACAGTGTACCCATCTTCTGATGGCTACTTCCAGCAGGATAACGCACCATGTCAAAAAGCGTGAATCAACTCAGACTGGTTTCTTGAACATGACAATGAATTCACTGTACTCAAATGGCCTACACAGTCACCAGACCTCAATCCAATAGAGCAGATTTGGGATGTGGTGGAACAAGAGATTCGCATCATGGATGTGCAGCCAACAAATCTGCAGCAACTGTGTGATGCTATCAAATCATTATAGACCAAGTAATATTTCCAGTACATTGTTGAATCTTTGCCACGAAGCATTAAGGCAGTTCTGAAGGCAAAAGGGGGTCCAACCTGGTACTAGTAAGGTATACCTATTAAAGTGGCCGGTGAGTGTATCTCCTTTTGTAGAAATGCACTTGCTATTTTCACTTTACTTGTTCTCTTGGGGGAATCCTCGCCTCCATTTTAAAGTTCTTTCCACTTCATCAAGTGAACAAGAGAAGCTTACGTAGACATAACCTTGACTCCTCAAGTTTGACTGAGTGAGTGAGTCAAATTAATACGTCAACTCCAGCACCTATATGCCCCAGAATGCTGATTGTGACATAACAACAGTGTAGTTCCCAAGTGCTCAAGGGTTTTATTGTATTTCATTTAAACTCATTCAGATTTTCCGCCAGTAGTGGACTCTTCATTCTTTCATTCAGCTTAGTCTCTATTTCAGAGGTCGCCACAGTGGAACAACTGATCCAGCATATGTTTTACACAGCAGATGCCCTTCCAGCTGCAACCCAGTGCTGTGAAACACCCATACACACTCATTTACACACTAAGGCCAATTTATTTTATTCAATTCACCGATAGCACATATCGTTGAACTATAGCACTCGGAGGACACCCACGTGAACACAGGGAGAACATGCAAACTCCACACACAAGCACCAACCGACCCAGCCGGGACTCAAACCAGTGACCTTTTTGCTGCGAGGCAACAGTGCTAACCACTGAGCCATCGTGCTGCCTAGTGGACACTTGTGTGATGTAATTATTGATGTACATCCAAGGTAATGAGTCGAGGGAAATTAAGGAGTGAAGGGCATAAATTGGACTGGAACGCAACCTTTATATACTTTTTGATAGCAAGGATGCCCCCTGGTGGTTTGGGGTATTATGTTCCTAGTTTTACAAGTGTTTCTTTTGTATGTGCTCTATTTTGTGTTTTGCTTTCTCGTTATGTCTCTCAATGAAACTATACAGTATATGATGTTTAAAAAAAACAAATATATATCTTCAGAGCAGGTCATGTTCAGAGCTCAAGAGCTTACATACCATTCAGTTACATATCCTACTTTCTTATCCAGGTATAATGTCACATATCTTGCTTTCTGGAATACCTCCAGTTCAATTAATTTATGACTGCACTTTAATGATTTGTGTGGCGGAGGCTACACTCTCAGAAAATAAAGGTACACAAGCTGTCACTGGGGTGGTACCTTTTCAAAAGGTACACATTTGTACTTAAAGGGTCCATATTGGTACCTCAAAAGTATATATTAGTTCCTAAAAAATTTTAAAGGAACATTTTTGTACTTTTTAGGTACTAATATGTACCCTTGAGGTATTAAAATGGACCTTGTAGGTACAAATTTGTACCTTTTAAAAAGGTACCACTCCAGTGACAACTCGTGTACCTTTATTTCTGAGAGTGTATGAGCAAGAGTTCCTGCTGCTGATTTGTGCTAGAGGTTGAACTGTTGTTGACCAAATGTATGAAAAGATCTTTCATCTTCTTCTGAGAGGATCTATTTAACCCAGTCATGTGAGCTAACCAATCTTATGTAAAGCTCAAGACTTATTTTTAGTTATTTGTTTGTTTTTTGTAGAAAGCTTTAGCATTCTTTTCAACCTTTTTTGATTCTGTTACTTCTGTTTCCTGTTACTGTTACTTCTGCGGACATAAAAGGGAGTTAGAAATCAGTGTGTTGTTTTGTACTTAGTGTTCTTTTATTTGTTTATGTAGATTTTGTTTCCTGGATGGGGCTAATGTATTATGTTGGCCTTGACCCTTCCTGGTATTCTGTTTGCTTCCTTGTGTTAATTATTTCATTTACTGTTTGCATATTTACCCAATCCTCCAGCACTTTCTTTATTACTCCTTCCCAACCCTGAGGAGGAACGTAATAGGGGAACTACGCAACCTCTGTACTGTGTGTTCAGGGATGGTCACCTATAAACAGTATAATCTACAGTGGCCCAGTAGTTTTTTTAATTTTATTTCACTGTGTTGTGCACGGGGGCGACATGGTGGCTCAGTGGTTAGCACTGTCGCCTCACAGCAAAAAGGTCAAAGTTTGAGTCCTGGCTGGGTCAGTTGGCATTTCTGTGTGGAGTTTGCTTCGTGTTGGTGTGGGTTTCCTCCAGGTGCTTCGGTTTCCTCCACAGTTCAAAGACATGCGGTATAGGTGAATTGAAGAAACTAAAATTGTCCTTAGGATATGAGTGTAAATGAGTGTTTATGGACGGCTGCCAATAATGGGTTGCAGATGGAAGAGCATCCGCTATGTAAAACATATGCTGGATGAGTTTGTGGTTCATTCCGCTGTGGCAACCCCTGATAAATAAAGGGACTGAGCCAAAGGAGAATGAATGAATGTGTTGTGCACTACTGGGCCACTGTATAATTTCTTCTTTAATCTGAGCAATTATAAATATGTTACAACCTCTTCATTTTACTCACCTGTTGTCCATCCTTGTGTCCTGCTCCCTGCTCCTTCTGGAGGACATCAGCACACTGGAAACCTGTGAACAAAGAACACTTGTTGTTTTGTTCTTGTTTGAAACCTTCTCGTGATATAAAGTAAGATGATATAAAGTAGTTATTTCCACACTTTTGACTTTTTAATAACTTAGCGGTTTCTTAATATTCGGACTGCAGCCAAGCTGTCAAAATATCACTGTTCTGTCTTGTTCAACTTCGCAACAAGGAACTTTAGCCAGTGGTGGAAAGAGTACTGAAAAATCAAACTCCAGTAAAAGTACCATTACTTGCCTAAAAATGTAGTGCGGGTAGAGTAAAAGTATCTGTTGTAAATATTACACAAATTATGAGTAAAAAGTAGCCCTTTTAAAAGTACTCAAGAGTAGTGAGTAATGAGTATTACGCTGTAAAAAGCTGATGTATTTACATGTCATTTGTGCATGTGTGTGTGTAAACGTAACGTTCTGTAGTGCATCTAGTTATTGCCCAGCAGGCATACAACGTCATAAGACGTTAATATTAGGTTAGATTTAAGTCGTGACATCAGGTGACCAAAATTCAATATCTAGCTAGCATCTAAGGACATATTTTGATGACCAATGATGACGTCAAAAGACATTGATATTTTAGGTTGTTGGAAAGTGACAAAAATCGAGGCAACATCTTAAACCAGCGTCATATTGATATCAAATACTGACAATTATTCATCAATTATGGCAACAAAATCCAACATCTAATAGACGTCATAGTGATAACATCCAAACAACGTCAAGCTGTAACATCAATAGATGTTGATATTTGGTTGATTTCAGGTTGGACGTTGGATATTGACGTCGGCGTGACGTTGAGTTCTGACCTCAACCCGATTTTCTATTCCAAACAAAAGCGTCCAGGATGCTGGAGTACAACGTCATGTTGACGTCTTGTGTCTGCTGGGTGTTTAAGGCCATTTCGGTCATTATACAGTAAACATTTGTCATCTTCTCATCAGTAACATGCATATAAACGTCTCTTGGTCAATGTTTGTAAAGATTTTGGACATTCTTGGAGACTTTTAGTGCTTCCAAACAGTTTGCTGCCATTATAAATCGCCTATGTCTTGAAGTAGTTCAGAATGATGCAATTTACCTTCTATGTGCGATTTTATTGGACAGGAATAACAGGACTGATTATTCTAATTCCATAGATAAGTAGTGACTGCAGGGTTGAAAGAAAGTAGTGGAGTAAAAGTACAGATTCTGCACTAAGCATGTACTCAAGGCAAAGTAAAAGTACACATGTTAAAAACTAATTAGTGAATTACAATTCCTGAGAAAAACTACTCAATTACAGTAATTTGAGTATTTGTTATTAGTTACTTTACACCACTGACTTTAGCATAGTGGCTGACCAGTAGATCTTTATTTTTCACATAGCAGCAACATTTTGTACCAATTGTATGTTTTGTCTCTTCATTTATAGTGGGTGAATAAGTCAAGAGTGTTTCTTTCTGGAAAAATGCCTGAAAAAATGTTGTTTCCAGAACATTTACACTTTCTGTTCCTCTCTGGTGGATTGAGTTGTCAGTCTCTATCCAATCCACTGATACAATCACAACCAACCCAGGCTCATTATTGATACGTATCCCTGTATACATTTCTGGACATTGTGAAATGTCTCAACGGGTACTTTTTTTGCAGTCTTTGTTTTCGTGAATACACCGGAGACCGCTGTGTACGCTTTTTCAGATCTCAAATTTCTCTTGCGAGTGCCATTCGCAATGGCTGTTCTTGTGTAAATCCACCAGAGGCTGCTGTCGACTGACTGACTGACTATTTCCCCCACCCACCCCTTTCCCTAAACTCAACGAAAGTGTTTTCAAATACACAGATTGACCAGCAAATACAAAAGCCATCAGTGGCATCATACCGCCCCCTAGTGTTCGTTTTAAAGACAAAATGCTGGCATACATAGCTCTGGCTACATAATACACGCTCTCCAGAAAAGTATATGGAGGTACATTTTCACAGTGAGTTTGTGTTGATCACAACTATTATGGAAAGATAGAAAAAAACACCTGTTCAGCCATAAATACCTTGTAATCTCATTTACTTTACTTTTTTCCCCAATTTAACTTATTATTTTATTAATATGTCCAATTTGTATACTTTTCAGTCAGTGTTTCGACCACTGCACAGTACAGAAACTATATTGTTGAAGGTCAGCAATGTCCTTTTGCAAGTTCTGGAACATAGACTAATTCTAAAAACGTCCCACTATATACTTTTCTGGAGATCCCGATTTATGTAGTCAGAGGTACGTATGGTTGCATTTCGTCTTTAAAATGAACGCTAGAGGGCGGTATGACAACGTTCTTTTTCGCACTTACCAGCTGACCGCTTACCTCCGTGTTGATGGCTTTCCCGATGTTACCAGTTTGTCCAGTGGCTCACCATGTAAATCGGCAGCAGGGCCGGCCCTGTACATTTGGGGGCCCTAAGCAGAATAATTTTGGGGCCCTGCCTTGCTCTAAATAGAGGAGTATTGTTATTGCAAACCGGCCCACAATTATTTTATTGCTAATTAAATACAATCAATGAAACAGAAAAGCAAAGCTTGATTTCTTCTACTTAATAACTGTCTGAATGACTTGGACATTTTAAAACAGCACTGTTTTTGTCAACTAGCAGCTTCAAAAATGAAGAATTAAACTACCTTTAATCTGCGTCCTTCTGAAGTGTTTAAAACATATTTTATTATTTTAGCAAACAGATTGAAGATGCTATAAAAGATTGTAGGTTGAGTTTTTTGTTTTGTTTTTATAAATTCCAAAAGTAAAAACCCCTCAATGACAGACAGCGAGCAATAATTATTATTAATAATTAGTAAATATGAAAATATTTACAATAAAAAACATAGAAAAAGGAAAGCAACAAATACTGGGTTAATGTTAATACCCGAACACACACTTTATTATTCCCTTCAGTCTCCTTTCCTGTTCCTTACATTTGAGATGCAGGGTCCAGAGCTTATATCAAACTATGATTAATTCAGTTAGAACATAATGTTTATAAACATGTCTCAGGAAAAAAATATTACCAGTGTGCAAAATATGTCAGTGAAAGACGCTTTAATATTGCATTTCAGTAAAATGCGCTTTAAAAGGGTCTGTAAAACCAGGAAAAAAATTACTATTTCCTACAAAGTAGACAACGTTTATTAATCTGTAATTGCCTATTTTCAATAAATGTGCTACTAGATTATCTTTAACATTATCATTAGCACTTAAAAGCGATGCTAAATGATTTTGTGCTTGTCTCTTCTCATCGTCATTTTCCCCCCTCAGTTTTCTATGTCTAAAGAAGAACGTTAGTTTAGTTTCATTTTCACGGTCCACTGAAGCAAAGGCCATGGGCCAAGGGCTCACGTTCTTACCTTGCAGGTTTCCTTGGAAGAACAAACTTGGACCGCAAGAACACAGAATGCATATGAGAAATGAGATGCTACGAGCTTGAGCACTAAAGCACTGTCAATGAAGATCATTTGTAAAATGCAAAAAAAAAAAAAGATTTCAGCAAGGAAGCGGCCCGCACCACTAGCGGGTTGTGGGGGTTCCCTAGTGGTGGCGGGGCCTTAAGCAGCCGCTCAGTTCGCTTATAGAGAGGGCCGGCTATGATCGGCAGACTTGAGAAGCAGAGTTGACCATGACAACGTAGTTCGAGAAAGCAGGTAAAACAAATACAGAGACCAAAAAATAAACAAGAAAATAACAGGGTAAGAATGTGGTAAAATCTGAAAACGTGGTAAAAATCAGGCAATGATCTTTCTTTTTCTGGATTCCTTTTTTATAAAACACTGTCAGTTGGGTTTAGGGAGGCGGTGGGCACTGGTTAATCTGTGCTTTTTAAAACACTCGATTTTAGGGAAGGAGGAGGGTGGGTCAGTCAGTCAGTCAGTACAGTGAGTCGACAGCGGCCTCTAGAGGATTTACGCTAGAACAGCAGGCACAAATGGCACTCGCAAGATAAATTTGACATCTGAAAAAACGACCTTTGGTGGATTCGTGAAAACAAAAACTGCAAAAAACGTTATGTGGATATGTTATGCAGAGGATTCACAGTTCTATCTTCCAATTATAATGGATAATTGTGGTTTCTTGCTTGTGCTCTGTGCTTTTTTTGAGGAGACCAAATGTTGGATGGCTAATAATATTTTGCAACTAAATGAAAATTAAAGTGAAATCTATGTTTTGGGCAACTCTAATTAGTTTATTTAATATTGAATTTCTCTCTGTTAGGGTTCATTTCTCAATTTTGAGAAACAAATGAGCACAGTCGTGATGATTTCAATGATATAATTTTCCACCCCGCAAAGGTTTGGAGACTGTAATCCATGCTTTTATAACATCATGACAATATTACTATAAGCATGTCATGATTTTGCCAAATACGATGCAATCCTGGATTAACATCTATGTTGATCCTGGAACATAATTTTTGTTGGAAAATGTAATCCACACCTATTCCCTACCTCTAAACCCAACCATAACTGTAAATTATTCCCAAAATCAGAGGGGAATAATAGTTGGATAACAATCATGTTGAAGTGCATAAACCTAACCGTAAGCCTAAACTTAACATAAACGGTAAACATATCCCTTAATTCTGATTGGCTGAATGTTGTCCCAGGATCAACATAGATGTTAATCCAGGAGCATGTCCTACTTGGTGAAATCAGGTTGGCGTTACTATAATTCCCATTACAGTGGCATGTCTCAATCACTCATTTCTGACCTGCAAATTGTCCAAATTGTTGCAGCAAGGTTTCTTACTTGAATAAAGACGCAATCACATTTCCCAATTTTTAGCATCTTTAATTAGCTTCCTACAATGTTCTGAATTGATTTTTAAATTGATGTATTTGTGTAAAAGGCTTTATCTGGACTGAACCTAAAATACATTATAGTGACCTCAATGATCACTTGACAAAATCAACTTCTTACTGTCCCACGTTGACACTGTTAAATGAAGGGTGGTCAAACTGCAGACTCTCAAACTTTGGAAAAAAATTGCTTGTAACTCTGAGATTTGCTCTTGGGGCATTTTTAAAATTGCTTTCAAATCCTATTAGTTTTCGTTTGCTTTTGATTAAGATTAATTATGATTTTAGTCATTGTATACATTTATCAGCATTATTTTTATTGATTTGATTTATGAACATGCGTACAAGGCCTTGAACGGTCTTTTTATCAGAGCTTTTAATCTCATACACTCCTAAATCTGCTTTATGCTCCTCTAATGCTACTCTTTTAACTGCTCAGTCAATGCAGCTCAAATCTATGGGAGACCGGGCATTCTCTTCATTGGCACCTAAATTGTGGACCTCTTTAGCCTCTGATATTCGCAATGCAGAAACCCTGAGTATTTTTAAATCATCTCTTCAAACTTGTGTTTTTAGGGTAGCTTTTGTTTGATTTTATATCATTTTTTTCAGATCTATTACTATTATTTAGGGTTTTTAATATTTTTTAATCAATACATTTTTTTTGCATTCATCCTTTGAATATTTTACTGCTATACATTTTATGTCTGTAAAGTGCCTTGAGATCTTACTTTTAAAGGCGCTATATAAATTATACTATATTATTATTTATGGTATTTTTTTTGTAAAGCACTTTGGTGTAACTCTTTTAAATGTGCTTTAGAAAATAATTTTGACTTCACTTCACTTTTTTTTTACTAGATTGTCCTCAAATTTGTAATTGCGTGTTGCGAAACAACAAGGCTTTTATATGAAACGTTGATTTGTATAAAAGCATGTGCTACATGTAAACAAATAGTTCATAATGTATTAGCCCAGTGGTTCCCAACCTTTTTTCCAGGCGACCCCTATTTTAACGCTGACAATTTTTAACGACC
>CAIGQZ010032926.1:635283-655026 GCA_903798205.1 Danio tinwini | reverse complement strand
CACACACACACAGAAACATACACAAAAAAATTGCACACACTGACTAGCATATAACATTAAGCTAATGTTGTGTAACTGTCTGTGGATGTCTGGTGCTCTGATGTCTCTTAAGTTTGCAGGGCTTCATGCTTTCATTTGCTAGTTTGTCACCACAGATGACACACTCAATTCTCACCTTGTCCATTGCTTCAATGAAACCAAATTCAAAAGAACTTTCCAAATAAATCTTTGCTTTAGCACATTCATTTTTATCTCCTCCCTGGTGCTTTGCCATATCTTCTCTTTGGTGCATCTTTTTTTAAATTTGCTCACGATACGCTGTAACATTCTCGACGTTAATGAAATCTTTTATCTTTCTATAGTTGATTTTTTCCCCCAAATAGTCAGAATTGCATTATTTAATAAATGAAAGTAATTTCTCAAAAAAAAAACAAGAAAAAAAAAACCATGAGTGCTCTTGGCGACCCCTTGAAAATCATAAGGGACCCCTACTGGGGGTCGTGACCCCTGGGTTGGGAACCACTGTATTAGCCAAGGCATTAATGAATAACTCAGTGTTCACAAAGATTTACTGCACTGTTTTCTAGACAGTTCTCTTCCTTATTGCTGTACTGTACAATGATCAGGTTGTATCTCTGCTTGTTTGCTACTATGGGCTTTTCAGGTTTCACAGAGAACAGAATCTTTACCGAAAATTCTCTGTTATTCTAATCAATGAAAAAAAAAAAACACATAAAAGCAAAGAAATTAAATCATCTTAATATGAGATTCAAGTCATTTCAATTAAATGACACAAAATCACATTCTGTTTACCAAAATTCCAGCAGACATTAATAATCTTCTTATGTATGTTTTAATTAGATATGTTTTAAAAAAAAACATGTTCTGCTACTTGTTCACTGTGGCCTACATTGGTCTTATTTATACCAATATTTCTGTACATTTTTGTACAAAAGTCTTAGACATTATAGAAATATTTAGTAAGTAAGTAAGTAAAGATTATTTATAAAGCACATTTAACTATAGTGTGGCACTGACCAAAGTGCTGAGCAAAACCATAGCACACATTCTACAGTAAAATAACAATAAAAGTAATTATAAGAATACTAGTATTACAGCAACAATGCACAATAGAGATTAAAAGCCTGGGAAGACAATAGAATAAAAATGTGTCTTAAAGGCGCTATATGTAAGTTTTTGACTCTTCTAAAGCATAAAAATTCCATAATATGTGTGCAGATATTCAAGAAACATCCCAAGTGAACATACTTGTTTATCTGAAAAACAATGCTGAAGTCAGATATTCTGCTTTGAAAATGTTTTTTCTGTGCCAGAACGTTGTCTTTGTTTAGGTAAATTTAACCTGCACAATGCCAGTTTAGCCAGTTATAATTCAGCACTCCGGGATTGCCTTGTTGGAAAACAGCATATTTCATTCAATCATCCAGAAAGACTCTGAAAGCATGCGTCCGTGACTGAAATGGACTGTATCAGACGTCAAAATGAGACCGATTCAGTTCCACATGAGATTATTAATTAGCAAATGATATAAATATTATGAACGTAAACATTAGGTGAGCAGGTTACATTGTAACTGCATGTCCTAACAACATGCTTTGTGACGAGATACGCAGTAATAAGCAGTTTGGCTGTTTGCACCAGACGAAACACGACAGAAATGTAAATACAGCCATTCAGAAGCCCAGAATATGCACTCACTCACAAAACGGTAAGGTTTAGAATCTATTCAAACTCACATTGTTAGCATTAGGCACTGAATAAAGCACACGAGATTTACCTGAGGTGATCACTGTCATAGGTTTCACATGTTCAGCTGTGAGAAATAGAAGCCGTTTCTAATATATCAATTCGAGGTGTTGATTAGAACCAAAACTCTAACATCAAACTCTTCCCTCTATCGCGTATCGTTGCTTTAATTTAGAACACAGTTTAAATCACTCGCTCCTGTCCTCAATCTGGCATCCTGCATTTGCATTTATTTTGATCCAGGAGTGCAATACCTAGTTCAACCACTGGGTGTCAAACTTACATACTGCACCTTTAAGTCTAGACTTAAAAATAGAGAGAAAAGAAGCACTTGTAATGTCTGCTGGCAGCTGGTTCCACAAATGTGGAGCAGCGACTGCAAAGGCTCTCTCTCCTTTCCGTTTAAGTCGTGACCGAGGAATTTCATTCATTCATTCATTTTCTTTTCGGCTTAGTCCCTTTATTAATCTGGGGTCGCCACAGCGGAATGAACCACCAACTTATGCATTTGTTTTACACAGCGGATGCTCTTCCAGCCGCAACCCATCTCTGGGAAACAGACCGAGGAATTTGCAGTAAAATTTTATTTGACGACCTAAGAGACCAAGGAGTTGATTGTAGGTTAATAAGTTCTGATATATAAGGTGCTTGCCCATTCAGTGCTTTAAAAACAAGTAAAATCTTGAACTGAATTCTAAAATTAACAGGAAGCCAATGAAGGGTTGCTAAAATTAGTGAGATATGAGCATGCTTTTTGGTGCCTGTTAAAAGTCTAGCTGCCGCATTTTGAACCAACTGCAACCGTGCCAATGCAGATTGAGGGAGACCAACATATAAGGAATTGTAATAGTCTAGGCGGGACGTGATAAAAGCATGTATGACTTTTTCCAGATCTTGAAAGGAAAGAATGGATTTGAGTCTGGAGATAATCCTCAGCTCATAGTAACTATTCTTAACGACTGAGCTAATCTGTATGATTTAAAGTAAATTATTGAAAAAAAACTCTGACACTTACCGCGTTTTACCCTCTGAAGTGGTTTGTATTCCTCTCATGAGCGAATGTATTCTCGCCTGTGTGAAAATGAAAGATGTTTCAACCATAAAAGCAACCATAAAAAGAGGAGGTGCTGAGCTTCTAACTGAAGTCATAAATGTAATGTTGTTCTTTCTGATATGATCTTTTAAGCTTTTCACTCATCATAGCACAAGTGCTGCTGATGATGTGACAATAAAAGTGATTTGATTTGATTGGACAAAATTCAAACCTAAAAGTGTGGAAAAAGTTCACTTCATGTAACTATTTGTTAAACTAGTCTTGGGAATTTATAAGTAACAAGTGGCAATCTTTTTGTCTCTGAAGGCTGTTACAACCAAGATTTCCCAATAAATAACAGCTGTTGTCTGAGAGGGGACTGGATGCAGACCTGGTGCAGCTGCAATCTGAACTGCATGCAATGCTTTTTAATGGGCTTACCTAACCGCACCCCTAACCCTACCCGTCACGATGACGTCACTAGCTCCATTGAGTGCATTGTGTTTGACGTTGCATCTGAAATGCAATCTCAGTTTGCATCATAAGAGCTGCATCCAAATTGGGCTGAGTTGTGAGTGTTGAGTTGTGTGGCGATTTTCAATTTATTAATTTTCCTTCAGTGTAGTCCCTTTATTCATCAGAAGTCGCCACAGCGAAATGAACTGCCAGCTATTCCTGCAAATGTTTTTACACAGTGGATCCCCTTCCAGCTGCAACACAGTACTGGGAAACACCCATACAGTCTCACATACACTAAGGCCAATTTAGTTTATTTAATTCACCTGTAGGCTATGTTTTTGGACTGTGGGGGAAACTGGACCACCCGGAGGAAACCCACACCAACACAAGGAGAACATGCAAACTCCACACAAACATGCCAACTGGCCCAGCCAGGACTTGAAGCAGCGACCTTCTTGCTGTGAGGTGACAGTGCCAACCACTGAGCCACCGTGCCAACCTCTTTATTTTTTACTTTTATCTGTTTAATTTTTATGTCACTTGTTTGTTGAGGTGTTTTTGGTTGAAGTGCATGTAATTGTTGTGTTGGGAAGACGTGGAGACGGGTTAGTTCGGTTCCAATGAATGGTCAGGCAGGCAGGGGTTGAAATCCAGCATAAGGATTTCGACCCATAACGGACAATCCAGATAAACAGAAACTAGAACTTATTATTAGAAAACATTGATTTCAATAGTGACAAGTAACTTCAATTTTAAGCCGCCAACAAATATTAGGTAAAACATTTTTTTGGTTTTGGGCTAAAAGGAAAAAAAACAATTAACCAATAATATGAGTTAAAAACTATTGTTCATTTTAATAATTAAGATTTTTTTATTATTTATTTAATTTCACTTTTAAATAATTCTGTAATTATTATTATTTTTAAATGCAATACAATGTTTTATATGACATCAATTATAGTTCTTCAGAATGTATTTTATATTATTGAATAATTATTATATTATATAAAATCAGAGAGGTGACATGGTGGCTCAGTGGTTAGCACTGTCGCCTCACAGCAAGAAGGTTGCTGGTTTGAGTCCCGGCTGGGTCAGTTGGCATTTCTGTGTGGAGTTGGCATGTTCTACTCGTGTTGCCGTGGGTTTCCTCCGGGTGCTCTGGTTTACCCTATAGACACAGTCCAAAGACATGCGCTTTAGGTGAATTGAATAAACTGTCCATAGTGTATGTGTGTGTGTCTATGAGTGTGTACAAATGTTTCCCAGTACTGGGTTGCAGCTGGAAGGGCATTCACTGTGTAAAACATATGCTGTATAAGTTGGTGGTTCATTCCACTGTGGAGACCCCTGATGAATAAAGGGACTAAACTGAAGAAAAATGAATTAATGAACTGAATAAGAATCTGCATAAATTGGTATCGGCAGATTACACTTATCAAAAAATGAAAAATTCGGCATAGAATACTAGGCTTATGATTGTCTGGCTCGACTGTCAATCAAACTGCTTGATAAAAAGTCAATAGACCCTTTTTACAACAACGTCACTTCACTTTTGCCTTTCCGCAATGCAGTTTGTTGGTAGTTCGGTTTACCTTTGAGACAAAGTTAAGAAAACAGTGGGCAAACAGTTGTTTTGTTTTTTTCTGCGGCAAGTTAATTGGATGTAGTAAAGTAAGCATTACATAAAAAAAGATCGGGAAAATGGTTTTGGCAGAGTTATTACAACCTAACAGACACCTCCTCCTCCTTACTTTTTCTGTTTGTTGTAGTGCTGTTATGGCTTGTTTCCACTGAGTGCTACGGTTTGGTTCGGTGCACTTTTATGGCCGTTTCCACTGTCAAAAGGTACCAAAAAGTGAACTGTACCGTACCACTTTTAGGGTACCCTTTGCAAAGGGTACCTAGCACAACAAAAGGGTACCCAAAGGCAGACCTAGACGTGCAGCTGAATGCTATTGGTTTACAGAGATACAGTTGAAGTCCGAATTATTAGCCCCCGTTTATTTTTTTCTCCAATTTCTGTTTAACGGAGAGAAGATTTTTTTCAACACATTTCTAAGCATATAATAGTGTTATTAACTCATCTCTAATAACTGATTTATTTTATCTTTGCCATGATGACAGTAAATAATATTTGACTAGATATTTTTCAAGACACTTCTATACAGCTTGACAAAAGTGACATTTAAAGGTTTAACTAGGTTAATTAGGTTAACTAGGCAGGTTAGAGTAATTAGGCAAGTTATTGAATAACAATGGTTTGTTCTGTAGACTATCTAAAAAAAATTATAATTTTGACCTTAAAATGGTTCTTAAAAAATTAAAAACTGCTTTTGTTCCAGCCGAAATAAAACAAATATGACTTTTTCAGAAAGAAAAATATATGATCAGACATACTGTGAAAATGTCCTTGCTCTGTTAAACATCAATTGGGAAATATTTAAAAAAGAAAAATCAAAAGGGGGCTAATAATTCTGACTTCAACTGTACATCGCTCGTGGACAAACAGGAGAATAAAAACAAAGGAACCGCCATGTTTAAAAACACAGCCGATAATAACGAGCCATGGTCGACCTGAGCTCAAACAGACCATGCTGCCGTCTTGATGAACGGCCAAAAAGCCAAGAAGAACAAAATCTGCTGTGTCCTATTGCTGTTTTACAAGCCCGTCTAAAAGTGCGAGCAGTTTCACTTTCTCCAGAGAGCTTGCGACTGCGCGTCTATATTTGAAATAACCAACTTCTTTGAGCTGATGATAATAACATGTGCGTGATTATTGAAGTGCTTCTGACATCCGATTCTTTCAGAAACAAAGGAGAAGCTGGGAAAAACAAAGGAGCAAATGATTCTTTCAGCAACCTAAAATACGAACAAACTGCCATGTTTAACTATTATCATCACCTTCTGGACTATTATGAACTCGGAATGATGGAATTACTTTCTAACAGAGGTTACATGTGCTGGTGAAGATTACAGACACAGATGAGAGGTTTGCTCTGACTCTAGGCTATATTTCGTGTTGTTTTTGAACCCAAATAAGGACTAAATGTATGCTGTGTGTAGTTTTTCTGTAATTGGTAACAAATCAGAGACTGTTACTACATTTACACCGAAAGCGGCAGGAGCATCAAAGTAGCCGGAAGTCATTTATTTTCAATGGGAGCCGGTGCCGATAAGCAGCGAGAAGCGGTGTGACGCGTCTTCACCAGTGTGGGTGTCGAGGACAGTTGAAATCAAGTCAACTTTATGGTAATAAGCTGTGACGCAGTCCGGCGGCAAGCAATCAGAATATTAAAGCCACCGCTTGATGAGAGTCCAGAGAACACAGTCCTGTGAACTTTGGTTACATACATAGTTGTTCCCAAAGGTTTAATATTGCGGTCGCCGGATTTCCAGTTATTTATAATGTTTTCTTACGGGGACAAACATTTTAAAAAGTTACTGGCGAGTTACTGATGTTATACAGGCAGTGCAGAATTATTAGGCACGTTGTATTTTTAAGGATTAATTTTATGATTCAACAACCACGTTCTCAATGAACCCAAAAAACTAATTAATATCAAAGCTGAATATTTTTGGAAGTAGTTTTAAGTTTGTTTTTAGTTTGAGCTATTTTAGGAGGATATCTGTGTGTGCAGGTGACTATTACTGTGCATAGTTATTAGGCAACTTAACAAAAAACAAATATATACCCATTTCAATAATTTATTTTGACCAGTAAAACCAATATAACATCTCAACATTCACAAATATACATTTCTGACATTCAAAAACAAAACAAAAACAAATCAGGGACCAATATAGCCACCTTTCTTTGCAAGGACACTCAAACGCCTGCCATCCATGGATTCTGTCAGTGTGTTGATCTGTGCAACCACAGCCTCCCAGACACTGTTCAGAGAGGTGTGCTGTTTTCCCTCCTTGTAAATCTCACACTTGATGATGGACCACTTGATGATGTTACTTTGAATATTCGATCGGAATTAGCATGCAAGTGTGACTTCAAAACAACATTAACACTATCTAATTGTGAACAATGTTGTACTTTGATAGCCATTGGCTGCTAATATGATTTCCCTATTTAGAATTAGCAAATAATACTTTTATGAAATTATATTATTAAGGGGAAAGTCTGAATGTGCGAATATAAAACCAACTTTACCTCTATCTTAATGACATGCACAGATGAATTGTTCACTGCAAAACTAGCAATGTGAGCTAACAAAATCAGTATGGTTAGTTTTGATTTCATGTGTATTTTTAATGAACATGGGTACTAGTATTTAAAAAAATAAGAAGTAGTGGCATGAAAAACATTCTAGCAGTAGTATGTTTACTAGCTTAAATGATGTGGCTTGCCATAAATGCAGCTGGTGGTAGCTCATAAACAGACCGGGTGCCTTTAAATCCTCCGTCGAGCGGAGCAGGTGGGCGTTCCGCTGCTTCTGCTGGAGCTGCTGAGCGCATTCGCTTCAGAAATACTGCACAAATATCATCAGCTCGTGCTCGACGCTTTAGTGAAATGCTGCAGCTCAATGACAGTGTAATAACGCTAGATCCTGAAAGCCCGGGCGCGGCGGTCTTACTGTCGGCGGACTGTGACGATGGGCTGGAGGTGTCGACCCGGGCTGGGGCTTCAGTGGCCTGCTGCTCCTCGCTCCAGACCCTCACGCCTTTCCATGTCCACAACCCGACCATGCGAGCTAAAGTCAAAGACTATTTTGTCTTTAGGGTGAGTAATGGTCCTGTTTTTGCTCCAGAACGTCCGGAGTTTTATGTAGTGTATTGACTCCATTGCTAAAAATAACCGTCACAGAAGTTCTAATGGTTTCCTGACTAATTCATTAAAATGTAACCATTAAGCCATTTCCTGTGATATATTCTACAAGCATTTAGTTTTCTCATTACCACCAAATATGTCAAAAGTATTAACGTTACATTGAGGTAAAGTCGGTTTTATATTCGCACGTTCGTTCATTTAACGTTAACTGCCCGTGTAATGTTTACGTTACCACGCTAATTTGAATATTGAGTCTGAAATCTCATTTAAGTATGACTTCAAAACCATAGATATATATATACACTAGATATCGCATACGGACCCTGAGCATGCGTCAATAGCTCCGCCACATTTGTACAGTGCTCCCAGCACAAATGTCATTCAAGCGCACTAGTCAAGACCGTGTGCCAAGTTGCCAACGTGAAGATGCTGGACTTTAGCGCTGTGTACAGGTGTAGTAACGAGAAAACAAAGCAC
Organism: Danio tinwini; assembly: GCA_903798205.1. Lineage (NCBI taxonomy): Eukaryota > Metazoa > Chordata > Actinopteri > Cypriniformes > Danionidae > Danio > Danio tinwini. The sequence continues at coordinate 646,510 of CAIGQZ010032926.1, read as the reverse complement.
AAAGGCAGAATATTTCATAGGTAAGATTTCGTTTTTATGTTATGAACTTTTGTGCTTAACAAGTCACGTTATTGATGATAATACAGACACGTACTGCATTCACTATAAGGCAAAGTAGCAATAACTTGCACTAAATATTGGGCTTATGCTAGTTTTGTAAGCAAACAATGCAAATGAAATATGATAACGAGATGCTGCGGTGCCAGAAACTTGTATTATTGTTGGCTAAGTGAACGAGACGTTCATAACGGAGATTCATTCACAAACGAATCGCTCCCTCCGTCAGAATGAGAAGTGAAAGGAGGAGAGGAGGTGTTTTAGGACATGGATTAGATCAAATCTAACAGGAGGGAAGATAATACATTTACATGCACACAAACACTCTTTGTCAGCAATACCCGTGCGGTCACTGATCCATCCATATAGAAAAGTGATGAGTGATGAGCAAATTTTTTTTTCGTACTGACCACCAGCAAAACCCCTGATCATAGATATATGTGTATATCTCTGGCTCTGGATGGCCACAGTCCTCCACTACAGCTTGGTCCCGCATTCATTTCAAAGGAGCGCTACCCTGTACTAAAATGGCAGCTCTATTGACGCATTCCTTCCAATAGAAAACAACAGGGCAGGCGACATCTAATGTAAATATCTATGCTTCAAAACAACATCAGCACTATTTGACTGACTGTGAACAATGTGTTTACTTTGATCACGTTAGTCGGTGGATTTCCCTATTTAGAACTTGCAAATAACACCTTTCTGAAATGATATTATTAAGAAAAAAGTCTGAATGTGCGAATATAAAACCATCTTTACCTCAATACAGATATCATTATAGAGAGCCAGAGGACTAATATAATTTCCGTCATAGACATCACAGCAATTACAAATTAGATTATTTGTATTGTTTTCGACAGGGTTGTATATCAAATCCTATGAAGCTATCTACATAGATAACGCTTATAAAACAAAATAACCGTTTCATTGTTTTTATCTTGTCTATCAATGTAACAATAAGAACAAGCTTTAAGTTATATGTTTTGTATGGTCGGAACGCGCATATGTTGCCTACATAAGATACTGTCTACGTAGGGAGCTCACCAGCTTTGTGACACAGCCATTGATTAATGCTCACATGAACAGCAAACTCATTGTAGAGACTGCAGAATGAAGTGCAGATACATTTGGTGACCATAATCATGATCATTAATGATCATTTGAAGCCCAATTAGTATTATTTAAATCACTGACTGAATATGTGTTACAAAAAAGAAGGTAAAAACCGTATTTCAAGCTGTTCATATATCTGTTGTACCATTCACACTATTAAAATTTGGTTCTCTTCTCAGCCAGGAACCATTGAGCAGGCGGTCAACGATATCCGCACAGTCGCTTTGCCTTCAGAAGATGGAGAGGTTCTTAGCGTGTGGCTGCTAGCAGAGTGAGTTCATTCCTGGCATCACTTAGGACATCCACAGACTGAAACACATTTTTACTTGCGTTGCATTCTATTGCAAATCATAAGAAGGGTCTTCAGTAGATTTTCATTTCAGTAGTTAAAACAAAACATACTAACATGGTGTTTTAATAATACTAAAGTACCATGGGATCCATTAAAAGGGTTAGTTCAGCATAAAATGTCAATGTACTTGCCGGTTACTTTCAAGTGGTTCCAAACCTTTAAGTTTGTTTCTTCTGTTGAACACGAGAGAAAAAATCTCAAAACCTGTAACTGTTGACTTCCAAGTCATTGGTTACAGGTTTCCAACATTTTTCTAAATATCTTCTTTTGTGTTTAACAGAAGAAACTTAAAAGGTTTGAAATGAGTAAAGGGTAAGGACAACATTACGTGAAGTATTCCTTCACATGGTAAAAGTACTACATCTATACTCTCACCGGCCACTTTATTAGGTACATCTTATTAGTACTGGCTTGGACCCCCTTTTGGCTTCAGAACTGCTTTAATCCTTCATGGCATAGATTCAACAAGCTACTGAAAACATTCCTCAGAGATTTTGGTCCATATTGACATGGTAGCATCACGCAGTAGCTGCAGATTTGTCAGCTGCACCTCCATGATGCGAATCTCCACCACATCCCAGAGGTGCTCTATTGGATTGATCTCTGGTGACTGTGGAGGCCATTTGAGTACAGTGAACTTATTTTCATGTTCAAGAAACCAGTCTGAGATGATTTGCACTTTATGACATGGTGCATTATCCTGCTGGAAGTACCATTAGAAGGGGGGTACACTGTGGTCATAAACGGATGGACATGGTCAGCAACAATACTCAGGTAGGCTGTGGTGTTGACATGATGCTCAATTGGGTTGGCTGCATACTTCTGTTGTAACGATTGGTTATTTGAGTTACTGTTGCCTTTCTATCAGCTGAAACCAGTCTGGCCATTTTCCTCTGGCATCAACAAGGCATTTGCACCCACAGAACTGCCGCTCACTGGATATTTTCTCTTTTTTTCAGGCCATTCTCTGTAAACCCTAGAGATGGTTGTGCGTGAAAATCCCAGTAGATCAGCAGTTTCTGAAATACTCAGACCAGCCCGTCTGGCACAAACAACCATGCCACGTTCAAAGTCACTTAATCACTTAAATCACCTTTCTTCTGCAGCAGATCGTCTTGACCATGTCTACATGCCTAAATGCATTGAGTTGCTGCCATGTGATTGACTGATTAGAAATTTGCGTTAATGAGCAGTTAGACAGGTGTACCTAATAAAGTGGTGTGTATATATATATATATATATATATGAGTAGTATGTAATTAATAACCTTGTAAATACAATATACTATGTAGTTACAATATTAGATGAATGTCATATCATATGAGTATTGTAGCATTAGAGTATTTCAGAAGGAGAATGACCTCTTGAATAAAAACCCTATTATATTTCTGCTTTTATACGTTACCACAGAGTTGATCACTGGAACAATGAAAAAGAGAGACTGGTGCTTATAACTGAGAGGTAAGAATGCAAGTCATCTTTGTTTAATGTTGTGTTAAAGGGATAGTTCACCTAAAAGTGAAAAATGACACACTATTTACTCTGCCTCTAGTGGTTCCAAACTTTTAGGAGTTTCTTTCTTCCGTTGAACACTAAAGAAGATAGTTTGAAGAAAGCCATTGACTTTGACTAACCATTGACTTGCCTTCTAAGAAAAGCAAATTCTATGGAAGTCAATGGTTACAGGTTTTCAGCTTTCTTCAAACTATCTTTTTTTGTGTTTAACTGAAGAAAGAAACTCATAAAGGCTTGAAACAGTAAAGGGTGAATGAATGACAGAATGTTTTATTGATAGGTGAACTATCCCTTTAATACATTAGTCGAAGCATTCTGATCCGGGACGAACCTCTTCTGCTGTATTCCAGGTCTTTATTGGTGTGCAAATACGACTTCATAAACCTCCAGTGTCAGCAGGTCATCAGAATTTCCTTGAACGCCGTGGACACCATCTCTATTGGCGAGTTTGATTTTCCTCCAAAATCCCTCAACAAGTAAGCTTTTCAATCTGAGGTACAATACCAGGGTGCATGCAGGGTCCAAAAGTCCACATGAACCATAAACTGTGACCGTTTTTTTTCCATATTGTGACTCAGTTCCTAGAGAAACAGAATATTAAATAAGAAAGCAGTGGGCGTGGCTTGTTTTACTGCGAGCTGATTGGATGTAGTAAAGTAGGCATTTCATTCAGAAAGATTTGGAAAAGGGTTTGGGGAGAGTTATTACAACCTAACAGACTCCTGCTCACCATTTCTGTTGTCAAAACAGACAGCTTGAGGGGCTAAATACAATTCTGTTGCTGTAACGTGTGTATTTCTTGCTGTGTGTGTCTGAAGGAGAGAGGGAACTGGAATCCGTGTTCAGTGGGATAAAAGACCTAGAGCTTCGTTCATGAACCGCTGGAACCCCTGGTCCACCGACATCCCCTACGCCACCTTCACTGAACACCCCATGGCACACGCAGATGAAAAGGTGGCTTCCCTCTGCCAGGTAAATCTGCTTCCTGCTAGTGTTGTCAAAAATACAGTTGAAGTCAGAATTATTAGCCCCCCCCCCCCCTATATTTTTTTTTCAGAAAGACTTTATTAAAGCACATTTCTCAACATATTAGTTTTAATAACTCATTTCTAATAACGGATTTATTTTATCTCTAGATATTTTTCAAGATACTAGTATTCGGCTTAAAGTGACATTTAAAGGCTTAATTAAGTTAATTAGGCAAATCATTGTATAACGATGGTTTGCTTTGTAGACAATCGAAAATAAATATTGCTTAAGGGGATAATATTGTCCTTAAAATGTTTTAAAAAAAATTAAAAGACCTAGCAGAAATAAAACAAATAAGACTTTTATTCCAGTAGAAAAAAAAATATTATAGGAAATACTGTTCTCAGGAACCCTAGAGGGCTAATAATGTTGACTTCAACTGTATATTGCGATTATGATTTTCAAAAGCGTTACAGCTCTCTGTAAACGTTTATTAGTAGACTTTGTTGAGCCTCCCTGTAGTTTGATAGAGAGCTTAGGACCTGGAAGCTTCGTCTTGTGATGTCAAACTTAACAACGGTAAAACATGAACGTGGTTATGAATATGAAAATCGTAATAATGACAAAAAAATACTAATTTGTGGCTCTCCTTACTTCCGGCAAAACTGCCGCTGTAGCAGGTGTATTCTGGGAAATTCAAGTTTCAAGTGGGTTTCAAGTGTGGTCCTGAAAAATCTTCATTTGAAGGGGTGTATACCCGTTGCTCTTAGCCCTACACCTTCAAGCTAAAGAGAATTGGGACACCACTACCCCTTCACATGAATGTGCAAAACGAGGGGTAAGGGGAAGGGCTATGGGGTAGAATTGGGATTGGGCCTAAGAGACATTAAATACCCAGATGATGCGCTTATTCAGCTGTTATAAAGAAGTGTGAATTGTTGGACCCTTCAGTCACTCAACAGCTGCTGCTTTGCTCATGTAGCGGAAGGGGCAGAGCTTTCGGGCACTGATAGATTATTTATTTTGGATTGTGAAAGCAAAATTCTCCTACAAGAGTGATTATAGCACCTCCCAATGGTGAATGCGGTTATACTCATAACAGGTTTTATTTGGTAGTTTGGTCATTTATTTCACTAATTTGGCATCCGTTAAACGTCATTTGGGAAATGGTTTGAATTTCCGGAAAAAACCCATTAGTGTTCCATTTGGGATGTTACTACATACATATGCTGTTGAGTGTGTAAATGCATAAGTACATAGTGCCATTTGGGATGCAGCTATAATGATCTTAATACGTTCTTCATTTCAGCTTGAGAATTTCAAGACACAGCTGATTCAGGCTGTGAAAAAAGCTCATAAAGAATACCCCATCCCGGGACGGGCCAATGGCGTCCTGATACTGGAGCGGCCCCTTCTGATTGAGACTTACCTGGGCATCATGTCCTTTATTAACAACGAAGCCAAACTGGGCTACGCCATGACCAGAGGGAAAATCGGCTTTTAACTACTCAATTCTTCCACCATCTCAATCATGCTCCAGTTTTGAGTACAACTGCTACACTTGAGTATGTGAGTCCAGTACGTACTGCTTGTTTTGTTGTGTTGTTTTTTTTTGGGATGTGTATAGTGTGTGAAATGTGCCAGGAAGATCCCAATGCCAATATCAATTCAGAAAGCCTTTCTAATGTGGTCGAATGGTTTGAAGATGCAGTTTGTGTGTGTTATAAGCATGCTTTGTTTATTTTTAACCAAAAAAAGTTTGTAGGTGGCCTGAATGGCTCAAGGAAGAACTGTTGAGATAAGGTTTATGGTTTCCTTGACCCTGTGTTTGCATATGTGGTACATTCTTCAATAGACTAAGCACTGGAGTGAAGAACAAAGAGTTTCATAATTAGGTAAACTTGATGCATACAACTTAAAAATGCAACATTCATGGAAGGATTCTACCCAAATCAACTGAAGTATCTGCATTTGTTTGGTTTTAGACTATTATATGAGCTAGACCTGACTAATTGATGACTTGGTTGACTAAACGACTAATCGCGCAACAACCATCACGATCCATCCCTACTCTCCGACCATAAAGTGCAAATTCACCATCGTTTGGAAGAATTGTAGTGAGAGATGATGAAAGTTTTATATGAGGGCAAAATGTATTTAATTTTAGTTTCTGTTACTAGAAAAGTTTCTGTGGTGCAAGAAGGGCAAAAAACAAAAGAAAAAACAAAAAAATGTTTCTTTTGCTAATAGTAATAAGAACTATGAAAATGTCTCTCTGGTAAAATTTCGCTAAAGTGACAATATTCGGTTTGCACAAATGAAAGAGGTGAATTCAAAATCTTTCTGAATTCTGAACATTCACTTTTAGGGAATGAATCTCCAATTGTGATGAAACTGAAGTACTGTAGGTTTGTCACAATACTGGAATTTTAAAAACGTCCATTTCCCGCTAACATTTGAGCGCTGATTTGCCATTGTGTTCACATGCTCAACAGAAATGACTGTGGTTGGCTATGAAGGTCATCAGTTCACCAAACTCACCGCTGTTTTCTGAGTGTAACCACAGAGACAGGGACACTAGAGCGTTTTAAAACGCGCGATTCATCAGTGAATCACTCGTATGTCAGCTTATAGACAAACCAGCTGATTGACATGACTTTGGCTCCAGTGTCCCTGTTCCTGTGTTACACTCAGTAAACAGTGGTGAGTTCGGTGAACTGATGACCTTCTCGGCCAATCACAGTCAATGAACAGATCTTATTTCATTCATTGTAGAGTTCTGGGTTTACAGCTTGCAATTCTAACTTTTCCCTTTGTAATAATGAGTTTATTATCTTATGTACTTTTATTTTTCTTAGACTTGACCTTAAATTATTTTGATATCTTGATTCTTATGTTCAGTTCACTTAAATTTGTAAAAACCATTAAGTTAACTTAATAGATTTGTGTGGAACCCTGTTTTAGTTTATTTAATGAGGTTTATAACTTGAAATATTGAGGTATTATTTGGAATTTAACTCTATTTATTACAATTTTTCCCTCAGAATTGAGATATGGTTGATAAAGGGGGAAAAAGACTCAATGGTGTATTTAAAAAAACAAACAAAAAAACAACAACAAAAAAAAAAAAGGCATGACTTTAAAAACTTACTTCCGTAATCCCAGGGCTTGACATTAACACCCACCAAATGCGGATAGATTTTAGCTGTGGCAGGTTGGACAGCCACCTCCACTAGCCACTTTGGCCAGTTGGAAATAGTTTTAAATTGCCAGTGCTGGCTCATCACTAAAGATTAGAATTTTAGTTAAGACCGTTTGTCAATATGCATGCAAATGCGATAAGCACGACTAATAAATGTTCGTGCGAGCAAAGAAAGCAGGTGAATACCGAATGAGGATGATCAGACGATTGGTAAGACAGGCTCTCCTCACTCACTGACGAGGACTTTAGTGTCGGGCACGAGTGCTTAAAAGCTCCTGTGTCTCGTTTCCTTGCGCGAAATAACCATGCCTGGAAACACAAGTGGTGCGATCGTTTCTCTTTAAAATAGACTGGAAAAAAGCAGTGCTCTTGCCCCCACAGTCCTACTGCTTTCAAGAGCAGCTTTGCTGCTTTCACTTTAACATGTCTTTGAACAGATTAATAATGGGCCTAACAGTAACAGTGTGTGCGCGATCATCCTTTCATTAATATTGCACAGTGTTTTTTGCCTGCTTTCTTATTGTTATTTTTGTTAATATGTTTTAATTACCATCTATTGCAATAACATTGCTTTAATAGGAGATTAACTCTCCATTTATGTTTACTGAAGATATGGGACATTTAGCCTAGTGTCTAGACTAACTACTGAGCATTTTAGATACATGATAATAATTTTTTAAGATTTTTTATTTTTTTAAAAACATTTTTGTTGAATAAAAAGATTCAACAAAATATATACAGCTATATTTTGCTTGTTTTGACACATTATTTATATTTTGTGGCAAGGAAATAATTAGTTTGGTGTGGGCAGAGCTAAAAAAAATTGTTAAATCCTTAGTACTGAGCCCTGAAAATCCATGTGAAATAAAAACTAATTTCAATATGAAACTATGAAGCCACAGCCCATTTGCTCATGCTCATTGAGGAAAAAAAGGAAATGAATGAGGAGGCATGTTGAAATAACACAAAATCGAAATAACCATTTTAGCATTAGTCAATTTTAGGCATGTAAAATATATTTTCTCAACAACAACATTGTGGCTAGTGAAAATGGTGAGTGGCTAGTAATGTTGGAAAACTACTAGCCACAGTGGCTGGTGATCAAAAAAGTTAATGTCAAGCCCTGCATATTCCCATGCAAAAACGAGCTTTCATAACATTTGCACTAAGACAATGACTCCCAGTTCTGCAACTGTAATGTAAAAGATTCCAGTACTAATTACTGTAACAATAAATCTGAACACGCTACATTAAATCATTCAAGTCAACTTAATTTAATCATTAAAACCATTATGAATTATTACTATCCCAAACACACTTTTCAAAATGAAAACTGATGAGAGTAAGATTATTTACAGAACAGAATATGCTTTTACTAACTCTATAATCCACATTTTCAGTTAAAAGAAAAGTTAAAAGTGCGTTGTTAAGTGTCCACATGAAACAACTGCCTGACATTTATGTTGACACTGCGTTTACTGTCCACATGCCTGCAGTTTTCAAAGCGACTTTCAGGTGTTATCTGGTAGTTCTGCTGTTACTTGTGCATTATTATTATGTTCTCCTCATGTTTGTGGGCTTTTCAAATGTTTATATCTTCCTCAATCTACATAAAATGTGTATGATAACGGACGCTACGACATGACTTAAAGCTAAAATGAAGAATTTGAAGAAATGCTGTTATTCCTCAGGTGATGGTCAACAGATTGGTGTAAACAACAGGTTCCTGCTGTTGAGCGCTTTACGGGTTCAGAGACTTTCAATTATTTTTTCACACGAGATGCACTTTTGTTGGCCAATTTCTCTCTTTTTTTGCTATGCATTGAGAAATAGTGGTGTCCTTGTTTAAATGTGTTTTTTTTTTTGTTAGAGGGATAGTTTGGCCAATAAGTCTGCCATCGTTTACTCACTCCAAACATGTTTGAGTTTATTTTTTTGCTTGAACATAAAGGAAGATATTCTGAAGAATGTTGGAGAAAACCACATTGACTTCTAAAGTTTTTTTTTTCCCTTAACATTTTTCAAAATATCTTCTTGTTTTGTTCAGTGTAACCCTGACCAAACAAAAGAAAAGAAATTCGTAAACGTTTTAAACCACTTAAGTGAGTAGCGATGGTGAGGTTATTTTTAGGTGCACTATCCCTTTTAACAGACGTCAGTGTGTGTGTGTGTGTGTGTGTGTGTGTGTGTGTGTGTGTGTGTTTTCTATGCCTTTTGTTTTAATGTAAAGTTGTGCATGAAGATTCTGCCTGCAACTGGTTTGGTGTTAAATTTGTTGATCACTTACCAAAATGTATGCACTTTTTTCCTCTGCTCTATATTTTAATATTCATTGATCCATTTCTAATAATCCATTAGCTAATTCAAGCCAATTAAGCTTTGAACTCTTCCAATTCAGGTTATTGTTTCAAAGCGATCTGGATTTACCTTCTATTACACTGATATTTGTTTGTTTCTCGTAATAATTTATGTAGTTTAAAAACATTTAATTAAACGACTGTTCTTTTAACGCATTTCATTTCTTGTGTCTTTTATTTTTTTAAAATGCAAAATGCAACATTTGCAAAGAGTCATTGTGTCAAATGCCTTAATTGATTAAACATCATAATATCATAATAGATTTATATTAAAATATCCAATTTATTCCCAACTTTTGGCCTGTTTTAATTATATATATATATATAATTAAAACAGGTGTACATAACTAAAAGGGTGTTCACACCAGATGCGGCTTGCGTGAATAAATCACGATATTTAGGCGTAAACAGACGCGTGAACATTTTAATTTTACTCGCTTCAATCGCACGCCAAATTCAATTTACTTTCGTTTTGTATTATTTTTAGTCGTTTGGGATGCAGTGACAGTCAAATCTTTTGCTGACAGATCCACCACTTTTGACAATCATACATGTTGATGAAAGCCCTCGTGCTGCAGGTATTAGGAGGTTTGCTGAAGGTGCAGCTGACGTACAGTGAGGGGTTTGCATTTTTAACAAAATATGACAGTTTGTGTTCATTGAAAAATAAGAATGATTAATAAATCCATATGAAACAGTCCCTCAAAAGTGATGTTGCATCTTCAGTTTCGGGCTCAGGTGCGTTTTGCACTCACACTACAAGCGTACCGCACCAAAGCCCAACCAAACAGTGTCAACTGAACTGCACCTGGGCCCAATTCAGAACACTCACACTTGTCAAACGAACTAGGAAATGCACCCAGGCACGGTTCAGATAGCCTAGTGTGAGTGCACCCTACACTAGGCATGGGACGATAACCGTTTTCAAGGTATACTGCGGTTTGGAAAAGTCAAGGTTTTAATACCGTCAAAATTTGCTGTAATACCGTTCTTAAGGTATCTGTAAGATTTGTTTTATTTACATTTTTTGTTTGTTTTTTAGAACAGTATCCCCAGCAGAAAAAATATAGAATATTCCGTTTTAAATTGTAAAGAAATCAATGTTTTTGAAACTAATGAAGACCGCAGGAGTCAATGATTTATTTGAATTATTTAGCCTGACATGTTTACTGCTCCAAAATATCAGAAATCTTTCAAAAAATTTAATATTTTGTTTTTAAGTTTTTGGTTTTTACCCAGACATTTAAAAAGAAGATATTTTAGAGCAGTGAGCACGATACCGTGAAACCGTGATATTTTTATCCAAGGTTATCATACCGCCAGAATCTTATACCGGCCCATGCCTGCTCTACACCCTCAGAAATAAAGGTACACAAGCTGTCACTGGGGTGGTACCTTTTAAAAAGATACACATTTGTACTCGAAGGGTTCATATTAGTACCTCAGAAGTATATATTCGTACCCTAAAATTTTAAAAGGAACACTTTTGTACTCTTTAGATACTAATATGTACCCTTGAGGTGTTAATATGGACATTTTAGGTACAAATTTGAACTTTTTTTTTTAAAAGGTACCACCCCAGTGACAGCTTGCGTATCTATTTCTGAGAGTGTAGGCTGCGTCCAAAATCGCATCTTTCCATACTATATAGCAGGGGCG
>CAIGQZ010032926.1:554571-577650 GCA_903798205.1 Danio tinwini | reverse complement strand
CACTATTTACTCTTCCTTCACTTGTTCTAAATTGTTTCTTTATTCTGTTGAACACAAAGGAAGATATACTGCTATACTGCTTGTGTTAGTTTTTTTCTACTATGAAAGTCAATTATTACAGGTTTTCAACTTTCTTCAAAATATCTTCTTTTGTGCTCAACAAACTCAAACAGGTTTGGAACAAGTGAAGGGAGAGTAAATAGTGAGTTAATTTTAATTTTGGGGTGAACTATTCCTTTAATTGAGTGAGCAAAATTGGTTTTACAAATATAACAATGTAACAGTTAAACCAATTTTATGTTTTAAACCAATTTATGTACTTATACTTTAATACACATTCAATTAATACAATTAAAGAAATATACAGTAAAATAAAGGAATACAATAATAATTTTTTTCACTATTAATGAGAACTGGTGGAAATGTGTTTAAAATGTCTTGAAAATGTAGCTTTAGTGCACAAAATTGGGTTTTGCGAATGTTTTGTATTTTTTATCACTCCATAATTTAGAAAATACTACACACAGCCAGAAATGTTATATATTATATATATATAACATGTCATATATATATATATATATATATATATATATGTCATATATCCAGTGTGAACACATCCCTTTGTAAAAACATCAGAATTGAGATAAAACTCAAATAAAACTCTGAAGTTGAAAGTATGTCAATGCTGCTGAAGTGAATATTTACTCAATCAATGAATAATATTAATTCATTCGCTGTGGCGACCCCTGATAAATCAGAGACTAAGCCAAAGGAAAATGAATGAACGAATGAATATATCTTGAAGGTGGCTTATTCCTTCAAAATATAATGTATATATAAAACAAAAATATATGGTGATCCATACAAAAATGCACTATAAAATAAGTTCATATTTCATATTTAGCTTTAGTTACAGTAGGGCTGGGCAATTAATTGAAAAATAATCGAAATCGACGTTCAGAACCTATAATTGATCTAATTTTTCCAAGTCAATTTTTTCAGTTACTTTTCACACTGTGTGTGGAGTCATGTGACCCCACTCTGTTAAGACTGATTTATACTTCTGCATTGACGCACAGTGCTAGATCAGATATGGTTGCGACCTGAAGTTAACAAAAATGATTTATATTGTCTATTAAATTTCCCATTAATTGTATTTTATTAAAGTCTACCCCCACCCTAACCCTAAACCCAACTGTCACAGTAATGTAAAAACAGTAGTTGTACCGAGTATTATTTATGTTATCTGTTAAATTACCCAATAAATTGTATTTTTTAACATCTACCTCCATTCTAACCCTAAACCCAACCGCCACAGTACTGTAAAAATATAAATTACTGTTATACGGTGTCAATAAAAATGCTGCTATATTGATGTGCATATTGCACATTCGGCCAGCCGTGTATCCTGTCTGGACTTTACCGTGTGGTCCGGCGTTGCCTTTGAGTGGTCGCATACCTGCGCACCTCTCAAAAAATGCAACTACATGTTGCACGTTTGCACTACATTGACAATGATTGGAAGCTGTGCCAGGAAAGCCTTGAGACGGCATATTTTCCATTACAATAATGTTATTATTTACATTAAAATATTTGCTTACGGAAGATTTAATAAATGCACTGTTAAATATTATTTACAGGATATACAAATTATTTTATTTAGAAGAGATACTGCTTATTTTCTACTTTTACTATGAAAAACATAATAATAATAATAATAATTAATTTTGTTTCCAAAAGTGCAGGTTATTTATTTAAACTTTTTTATAAGAAAGAGTGACTGTTGGTTTTAGGCAATGTGTGTTTTAATTTCAGTTGTTTAACGTTGAAGTAAATAATCATAGACAGTAGATAGTGTGTGTTTCTGTCAATTATTTTAAAATCAAGTAATGCACCCTTTATTCAAAAATCTCTCACTTATAATATGTGAGCTTATTTACAAAACCTGTCAGTGAACTATAAGGGCAAAAAAAATTAATTAATAAACAAAAATAAACGTTCATTAATCGTAATCGAGTGAAAATGTTTAATTAACCGCGATTTTGATTTTAGGCCAAATCGCCCAGCCCAAAGTTACAGTATAATAATTACTGGTTTGCACTGGTTTGGTTATACATGAGCAATTCAATGCAAATGTCAACCTTGCCATGAAATAAAAAGTTTTCACCAAAATAGCGAAACCCTTTGTAGGTTTTTTGTGTAGGCTTGTATTTTACAGTACTGTAATTATACTCAAAAATGTTTCTGCCAGCGTTTTCAAACAATTATATTAGATTTACCAAAGTCGCACAAGTGGCAACTTCACATCTGTCACATCCAGGGGCGCGTTTCCCAAACAACGGCGTAACTCGCGGCAGAACTATCATAGTACGATGCATCGTTTGGGAAAAGAATGATGTAGTGACGAGTGTTTCCCAAAACTGTAGTTTCTCTGTCGCAGATTCATCGTTTGAACCACATTAGTTATAACGTAAAACACCCATAATGACACTCTAAACGGGGTGGAGTAACAACTTCTTTAGATAGACAATGCCATCGTCTATCAGCCGATAGACATCACGATGCTGGGGCAGCATCGCAATCCTCCACCCCGCCCGCGTTGCAGCAGCAACACACTCGCAAAAAATACACAATTAGGCCCCGTTTACACTAATACGTCTTAGTTTTAAAATGGCATTTTAGAGCGAAAACAATCCACACTGGCGTTTAATCTACCATTTCTGAAAAGCCCTCCTTCCACACTATACAGCTGAAAACGCACATCACGTGACCACACACACACTCTGTCATATGGCTGTGCAAAAATATCGATACATCTAACTATTGTGATAATTTCTTTTACGATAGTCCAACCTTAAGTATCGATTCAAGTTGTGCCAAACGACCTCCTCCTCCGCTCCTGTAGATGTTACTAACTCGCGATCAACAAAACGCCAAGTAGTAGGGTATCAGAAGTAAGCAAGAGTGAGCATGGCGGAAAATATAAAGGTGCCTCCAGCTTTTAGAGCTGACGTGTGACTGCACTTTGGTTTTAACGCTATACCAGGAAGCACTGAATTAGACAAAAAAATGCCATTTGTAAGCTTTGCAATATATATATAGTTCTCTGTTCAATCACACGGTGCAGTTCTAATGAATTGGAATGGATTGAAAATAAATTGGAATTGGAATTTAAATTTGTCTGCCAACTTTATCAAGTTGTCAATATAATGTGACTCATACTAATACAAACTACTGCAATATATCACAATATTTATTGTATCGCAATATATCGTGATATATTGTATCGTGACACATGTATCGTGATATGTATCATATCGTGAGGCCCTTGCCATTACACAGCCCTACTCTGTCATGCGCCGCTGGATCGCGTCTCACTATAGTTGTTAAAGGTGATATTTAACTAATCTTGTTTGTACTTAGTGTACTTAGCGTACTTAGTGTACTTGTCAGTACTTAGTTTGTACTTAGCGAAAACCTCAGATACTGTTGGTTAGTTCCTGTTGGTTGTGCACCTTTTTTACCAACCAATTTGTCGACACCATTATAATGACACAGATCCCTCTGCCTATTCATGCCAGAGTCCCGTGTAAAAAGTGATTGACAGGTGGTAATTTGTGTGTAACATATTTATTTATTTATGATTTGGTTATGGGTAGGCCCACACCGAATCTGCGCGCGCAGAATTCTGCAGATTTCCGCAGATTTTTAGCCCATCATTAATCTGTTTATTTACTTGAGTAAATGTGTGTAAATCTGAATTTATTCAGTTTTTAAATGACACATATTTCACATATTAAGGTTTTAGTTATGAGACTTCCAAAATAATTATGCAGAAATTCGCAGATTTTTACCAAAATTCTCAGCAGAAATTGCAAAAAACGTCCACAGATTCCGTCTGGCCCTAGTTATGGGTAAAACAAAGACCATGCGAGTGAGGTAGTTGAAATAGTAGGCAACAAATAAATAATTCGTTATGAATTAATTAATTATTCATAAATAATTAATTCACCGCAGCCTACAATGACGATGCCATCGTCCATCGCAATGTTTCACATTAGACATCCTACGATGCCAAATTGGTCGACCTCGCCCAACCCTATAACACATATTTATTTTCCTCATTTAAAATATAAAACATGTTTACAGATTGATCTTTTTCTAATCCCATAACTCTGTGCTTAGTAGCTTTGGAAAATATAAACAGATTTTTCAATATAATGCTAACATCTACTTTCTATGCGAATTTATTTTTTAATATGTTACTGCAAATATCACATCCATCACGCTGGAATTGCTCACATGTAACTCCATATACAACCCTATATTACAACCTATATTACCCTATTATTCCCATATGGCTCATCATTTTCATATTAGCGACAATCAATTTGCAAAATGACATGATAGAGTGCAGCTTGTGGTCTGAATAACAAGGTTTGCATGTGTGTTACAAAGCTTTTAATGATTGAATTGTTTTGAATTTTGATGATCTAGCAGTGATTGACGCAGCATGTCTTTGTGTTGTTCCAGTGAGCCCGACAGCACGTATTTTGAGCTTCCTCAGGCGGGACACTCAGGGGACAGGGCTTCCAGCAGCCTGCCCGGCAACCGCGCTGAGGTCTGCATGGACGTCTACCACATGAGAGACATGAGGGACATGAACGACAACGTCATGGTAAGAGCACGCTGGGAAAAAAACACAGACAAATGCTTTAAATAACTTTGAAAATAACATATCTTTAAATCCTTTCGCATGTAAGTTTTAAATACTTTCGCTGACGTGAGTTTTTTTATTGCGACTCATCGATTTAAAGGTTCAATTGCCACGTGTCTAGTTTATCAAGTGACAGCCCCAATTTTTATTCATGTAAAATTATTTGTTATTTAACCGTCCATATCCGTGTTTTCCGTTTATTTACCATTGTGAATTGCATTATGGGCTGTTGATCTCTGCTCTGTCAACTTTTGATTAGTTTAACAAAGGGACATTGTAGTAAGAAATAATATATTCGGCAATTCATTCATTCATTTTCCTTCGGCTTAGTCTCTTTATTCATCAGGGGTCATCACAGCGGAATGAACCGGCAACTTATCCAGCATATGTTTTACACAGCGGATGCCCTTCCAGCTGCAACCCAGTACTGGGAAACATCCATTCACACTCATTCACACTCATACACTACGGCTAATTTAAACCGTGGTTGCCTTAAACCGTGCCGAAGCGCGGTTGACCCCCATCCTCTCTCCCCCGACGGCCTGCACTAACACTGCTTTCACTTTCCAAACCTGAGCACGCTTACGTCATCAATGATGTGGCTGTTTAGTTAAACAGAGAGAAGCTCTCTCACTCAGCACAGCGGACATTGCTTTAGTTATATCATATTTTTTATTATTTTAAATCATTTGGGATGCAGTGACATGCAGTCAAATATTTTGCAGAACAGATCCACAACTGTTGGCGCTCATAAATTATCATCAAAGTTCTCGTGCTGCACGTATTAGGAGGTTTGTGAAGGTGGCAGCTGTCATGCAGCGAAGGGGTTTGCGTCTTTAATAAACTATGACAGTTTGCACTCACACTACAAGTGTACCGCACCAACCAATCCGCGCTCTGGCACACCTCTTCCAACTTGGCCAGGGCTGGCCAACTAAACTGCGTCTGAGCCCGATTCAGAGCACTAACACTTGTCAAACAAACCGGGAAATGTGCATGGGCACGGTTTGGATAGCATAGTGTGAGTAAGCCCTTTGGACTATGGGGGAAACCGGAGCACCCGGAGGAAACCCACACTAACATGCAAACTCCACACAGAAATGCCAACTGATCCCAGCCGGGACTCGAAACAGCGACATTCCTGCTGTGAGACGACAGTTCTAACCACTGAGCCACTGTGTCGACTATATCCAGAAATAAGTCTGTAAAATAACTGAAAATGTCTTGCAGTTTATTACAAGGTATTTGTGCCGTAATATACAACACTAACCCAGTTGATATATCACGCTAAACCAGGGCTTTTCAATTGGCGGCCCGCGGACCGAACCCGGCCTTTGTTCCAGCCCTCCAAATAGTGTGACCAAGACATCAAAAATAAATTTAGTTCAGTCGAAAAACATCCGCTATAGTTATGAAGTGACGTGCTTCTGTTCAATACAGCACGAGCTGCATTTGAAGGCTGCTCAGAGCGTGAGTAAAGTGACATTAAGTGAGTGGCAGCAGAAAGCATTAGGATATGTTTGTAGAAAAGGCCTTTTGTACAATGCATTGATATTGTTAATAGGGATGCAATGATTAGCCGATTTCACTATTAACCGCGCTTCATTCATTACTAGGGGTGTGACAAGAACTCGTTGGACGAGATCTCGCGAGATTAAATCGTGACGAGATTTCTCGTTGAGGTGAAAAGTTGTCTCGTGAGTAGATGTTATCATGATGGAGCGTGAGGGTAAAATTAGCATTGAAGATTGGAAGCAGGATTGAATTTAAACCGCAAATCAAGTGCTTTGCACACACCTGGTAAGGCTGGCCTCTGTGTTGCACATGTCATTCGGTTGGGCGGGCGGGTGTGACGTAACCGATTTTTTTTCTCACCGGTCAAAGGGCTGCTGCGTTATTCATGTCCAAGCAGAGGCTGCAACTATAGCCACTCAAATTAACCATGGACATTACCGCGCGATGGAATGTCACTTTAGATGTGCTGAAAGTCGCATTTTTAAAGTGCAGTACATATATGTAAACAGCGAAATCAATCTATTAGGCTACCATCGTGTAGGACTTTTAGCCACATTTTGCTGACATTTTGGACAGATCACACAGCTGTTTGACACAATATTCTCTGCACCTACACTGAACTGCTGGAGACTCAACAAAGCCACCTTCATCATTAACAAACACGTTTATGCTGTATGTGAAAAGCTGACGTTTTCTTTTCCTGTTTCAAGTGACCAAATTCCAAACAGACACTAAAAAATCTTTTATATGTGTGATGTAGCACAAGTATTTAAGCATGTTTACGAGAGAGAGAGCGCACGCTACATAACCAACATAAAATAAAACTGTTGCATACTGAATAAATACAAGAATGGAGAAAAAAAAGAGCGCTTTATTATCAGCTGTTAGTCAGCGCCCTCTTTTTTTTCTGGTCATTGCGCCTTTTGCCATGTGCAGTGTAATTGCAGTCAATCATGTACGAGTCACATTTAAAAGGTGATAAATGTAAGCAGGTCATCAAAAAAAAAAATCGGACACTGTCAGAAAATCCGAATTGACCATCAAGGTCTGCAATGTAAATACTCAGAAATGCTATAGGAGAAAAGCCTGTCAGTAGAGTTTGCAATTTTCTATTTAAATATTAACAAATATTTTGCGGTGTTTGCATGTTCATTGCATAGAATTCAATTTTAACTAATATAAAACTATTGCATACATAAAATTATGGGAATAATTATGGAAATTTTATACATAAAAAATGGAAGTACATTTATTACAAGTAAAAAAAGCTAAATATTTGAATTTTAGCAAAATATTTGAATTCTAAAATTATTCCATTGATATTTATTACTAAAGATTTCTTTAAAATAGTGTAAAAATCTCATCTCCTCTCGTTCTCCTGAACCCAATCTCGTGTCTCGTCTCATCGCGTGGAGTAAGCGTCTCGTCACACCCCTATTCATTACAGTTAATTAATCGTAAAGGCTTCTCAACGCCGCGTTTTTGTTGCACGGAACGAAACTGCTGCAACTAAGCAAAGTTATGCCAACTGTGTGCTAGTTTAAAGTTCCGAGCTTATACCAAGACTAAGACACACGCACATTGGATTAACTATAGCAGCAGGCCGTTCACATACAGTATTACGTCTTTTCCGCATGCAAGTTCATGATTTCCAATGGAGACGTGCGCATGTTGGGAGCGGTGCGTGCACTGCTCGCAAGCGGATCAATGCACTCGCGCCGTTCAGGCAGAAATTATCTCACGCTGTAGTGGTGAGAGTTGTGCGTGGCTTTCAGTGCAATGAAAACAAAAGATACGTTAGATGAATTATTACAAATTATTAAAATGATTACGTATGTATAAACGCAGATGATAACAACAGTTCATTTAAATTCTTAGATAAAATATAGCTTAAATTAACATTCAACAAATACTATTTTTTATTTATTCTTATTTTTATTTATTTATTCATTGTTCTGTCATTTATTTTCATTGTAAAATTATCACTCATGTTTAAATCAAAAACGTTTTCATTTTTTTTTAAGTCCAAAGAGAGAAATTAACTATTGTTTGTTTTTTATTAACATGCTGTGCTGTATTATTTGGTTACTGAGCAGCAATAAACAACATTTTAATATATAAGCAGTTTTCTTGTGATTTTCTAAACTAGTAGCGTTTTGAATTTAATAATTGCATAATAATCGTGAAGAAACCATGATTATTCTTCAGACTATATCATCATACAACCAATATCTATAATCGTTACATCCCTAATTGTTATACAGTTCACAACATAACATATGAACGTGTTTGAATGTAGAAGAAGCCTACTTTGAGCTATACACTGCTTTTGTTGTGTTTCGAAATACAATATTTGAATATGTTTGTTAAAAAAAAAGCCACATTGTACAATGCAGTGATGTTATGTAGTTTCAAAATACAATATATTAACATTTTAATGTAGAAAAATCCAACGTGGGTGTCTTAAGGAGCAAAAATACAGCATATGGGCTCTTATATTGCTGTTGTGTCATCACTTATAGTGCAAGTCATATCTCTCCGGCCCCTCATTTGGGATGCTTTTCATGAGCTGGCCCCCATGGCAAACTAATTGAATAGCCCTGCACTAAACTATTAAAAATGTTCATAAAAGTCACTTTTATTTTCTTTTTCAACTTTTATTTTCTTTTTTTTTTGCCTTTTTTTTAACAAAACAAAACAGAACAATGACCACAGATTACAACCAACACATTTCTCAACATCACAGCACTTAATGAAGATCAAAAAGAAGACACAAAAATACACAAAGTAATAATAATAACAGACAAATACATAAATTAACCAAGTTTATTGTGATCTAAGGTTTTGCAGAAATGTATCTGAAATCCTGGCACCTACATATTCAAGAAAAGGAGTCCAGATCTGATAAAAAGTATCACTTTTTCCCCTTGATAAGTGGGTAAAATATTTTAGTGACATAAGATCAAATATTACCTTATGCTATTCTGATACTGTCGATGGTTTATCAGATATCCATTTGAGAAATAGACACTTACGGGCAGCATAGGTAAGAAAGTTAAACAGCTTCCTGTTTCTTGCACTCTTTAAATTATTATCAGTAAGACCTAACAAAAAATTAAGAGAATCAAAGTCACATATTGTATTAAATATAAGACTTAATCTCCTGCAAATCTGTGCCCAATAGCCCTTGATATATATATACAATTCCAAATACAATGTATAAAATCACCTTCTTCAACTTTGCACTTTAAACAGAATGGAGAATAATTTGAATGAAACTTATGTCTACGTGATGGGGTAATTTGGAAGCGATGTAAAAGTTTGAACTGTTGTTCTTTCATTCTATTACAGATTGATATATTGCCAGCATACTGCCAAATGTGTGTCCAAGTGTCTGCATCGATTGAACATCCCAGATCTTTCTGCCAAACATCTAGGGCTGACTCATTTTTTTTTTTACTTTTCAAGATTTAAAGTTGTTGTAAGAAAGATCAAGCTCCCATAATGCAATTCTAACACATAAATAAACAGGAGAAAACAAAAATTCAAAAAACAAAATCACAAAATACGGAAAACTACTAACTTACGAATATTTTTTATAGTGTATATATTGTATTTCCTTTACTTTTTCTCTTCTGAAAAACGTCAATATTTGGTGGATAGAAAAAAATGAATGACTGAATGAGTTTTATATCTAAATAGGAATATAATTTTCTCAAATATATGGATGCACGTGTGTATTTATATTTATATAATAAGTGAAGTTTATTTGTAAACTAATTTCAAGAGGATCATGTGCTTATGATTGCTAGCGGCTGGACCCGCATTATCCAATTCACAATGCACCAATCAGGTGATTCCTAAGCTACTACAAATACCCAGGGTTACGTATCATCTTCGTTTTGAAGAATCCCCCCTTCCACCCCTACTCCACCTCCTTCTTAGATGGGTGATACAGTGGCCCAATGCTTAGCACTGTTGCCTCAAAGCAGGAACATCTCTGGTTCCAGGCTTTACCAAACCAGCCAATGAAATCTCAAGGCTAATTGTAACTTTTTGATTTTGATTTTGGTTGGGGTTAGGGGTGGGGTTAGGTGCCACGCCTCCTTTTTAAAATCTTACATTTTCGTATGACTGAACTCGTATGAATTTGTACGAATTAGCCACTAAACTGACAAAACGTAAAATACTTACAATTCCTCGTGAGATCAGGCTGAACCAGCAGACGTTTCTGTGTGGAGTTTGCACGTTCTCCCCGTGCTCACGTGGGTTTCCCTGATTTCCTCCCACCTATCGAAAACATGCAACCTAAGTTTATTGACTAATCCAAATCAACACTATAGACTTGCTCCTACCTAGTACTTATCTCTTTAAAGAGAAACTACTATCTGCTCTTCAGCCACTATGACAGGGGAGTTCTAGAGATCTACCTGAGCTCAAACTCCCCTCTCGCCTTGCAAAGAGAGGGAGCCCCAGGCTCGAGGATCTTATGAGCTCAGGGCTCTCTCCCAAGACAGCATGCCAAATTAGCTTATAATCAAACATCAGCTAAGTGTGAACTCTTAAAAATATACAGAGTACACACATTTAAATGATGTCAAAACAAACTTATCTTGGGTTAAGTTTTGCCCAGCACTAGTTAGAATATACCCCAGTGTCCTGGCTAAATTCCCTTTCTGCCCTCACGATCATGGCCTCCCAATCATCCCTTATCCACCGAATTGGCTCTATCACTGTCTCTCCACTCCACCAATAGCTGGTGTGTGGTGAGCGCACTGGCGCCATTGTCCTGTGGCTGCCATCGCATCATCCAAGTGGATGCTGCACACTGGTGGTGCTGTAGAG
Organism: Danio tinwini; assembly: GCA_903798205.1. NCBI lineage: Eukaryota > Metazoa > Chordata > Actinopteri > Cypriniformes > Danionidae > Danio > Danio tinwini. Next base: position 566,573 of record CAIGQZ010032926.1, on the reverse strand, counting down.
AGACCCCCTCATGATTGTGAAGCGCTTTGGGTGTATGGCCATACACAATAAATGCGCTATATATATACACATTAAATACAAAATACATTACATTGCATTACATATAATAACATCTCTTATGAAAATAAAACTTGTTATCAACCTACACTGAAAAAAAATGATTAACTAGATTTACTAAATCTTTTAAAGTAAGTGTTTGCAAACTATTTATATGGGCTAAATTTAAACAAACAAATTAAGTTTAGTAATGTTATACTTAATTTGTGTGTTTAAATTCAGCCCATATAAATTGTTTGTAACCACTAATCCTAAAACAATTGAGTGAATGCAATGAATCTTTTTTTTCTTCAGTATATAGTACCAGACTGGTTTCTGAATTTCCCTCCTTATCCATCCGGATTCCCTCCTCAATCCCTGGTTTCCCTCTCGTGTGCTGTTTTTTCCCTCCCTTCAGGCTGCGTGTGAGGCTTTAATTAGAGAGAAAAGCGACGGTAGGAACAATGACACCTGCTCCTGCCTCCCATCTGGGCCACACCAGCCGGGAAACACGAGCAGGAGAAATCAGTGGACACACTTGATCACCACATACACTCAAAATAAGTCAATATAAAATTATTTTTTTACATAGTGGAAAGAAAGTTGAGTACTTTTTTTGGAGTTACCATTATTTAAATACTTAGTGATTCTCATAATGATTGTAAAATAGTAAGTGATTATTAAAGATTGAACTGTTTAACGTGTATAGATTAATATAGTACAACAAATGAAGCTATATGTAATATATACAATTATTTGTTTTTTAATAATTTCTCTTAGTTAATTATTTAATGGTAGCACGGTGGCGCAGTGGGTATCACTTTCGCCTCACAGTAAGAAGGTTGCTGGTTCGAGCCTTGGCTGGGCCAGTTGGCATTTCTGTGGAGTTTGCATGTTCTCCCCATGTTCACATAGCTTTCCTCCGGTTGCTCTGGTTTCCCCCACAAGTCCAAAGACATGTGCTAAATTGTCCATAGTGTATGAGTGTGAATGAGTGTGTGTGATGTTTCCCAGTGATGGGTTATGGCTGGAAGGGCATTCGCTGCATAAAACATGTGCTGGATAAGTTGGTGGTTCATTCCACTGTGGCAATCCCAGATTAATAAAAGGACTAAGCAGAAAAGATAATGAATAATTATTTAACGGAGGACAGTTTTGTTTCAGTACCTTTGAAGCAGTTGTATCCCTTCTTAATAGTTTGAAGTAGTTTATATTTTTCGATTTTCAATTTTTTTTGTTTTAAATTTAGTTTTTTTTTATGTTTTTTGTAATTTTGTAGTTACATTTTATATAAAAAATACATTTTTGTTTCAGTTATTTTAGCAAATCCAGTTAAACTAAATAATAATAATACAAATATTTGGTGAAATAAAAGAAGTAAATTTATTTTATATATATTTATTTTTATTTTAGTTTATTATATTTCATTAACCAAAAAAACAAACAAACAAACAAAAAAAAAACATTTGAATTGGGTGCAGGGTGGCAAGGTGGCTCAGTGGTTGGCACTGTTGCCTCACAGCAAGAAAGTCGCTGGTTCGAGTCCTTGCTGGTCCAGTTGGCGAAGACATGCGCTATAGGTGAATTGAATAAACTAAATTGGCCGTAGTGTATGAGTGTGAGCATGTGTGGGTGTTTTCCAGTACTGGGCTGCAGCTGGAAGATCATCCACTGCTTAAAACATGTGCTGGAATAGTTGGCGGTTCATTCCGCTGTGGCGAACCCTGATAAATAAGGGACTAAGCCGAAGGAAAATGAACAAATAAATAAATTGGGTGCATTTCCATCAAGTTATTATGATGCATTTACACCAGACGCAGATGAAGTGTTAATCCTGCAGATTAAACTGCAAATTTTAGATAGGAGATTTAGCTACCTTAGAGTTAAAATGAACACTTCCTCAGAGTTTATATGGGAACCACTATAAAAGTGTTGAAATAACACTTTTGAAAGAGTTAACATTATTAACACTCAGAGAGTGTTAATTGGCAAACTCTTATAGTGTAATATATTAACACCATAAGCATGCAAGCAAAAAGTTTTCTTTTGCTCTCGCCGGTAAAAGTGTGTGAAAAGAGGCCGAGTGTCATGTGAGGGAACCGAAGGTAACTAGATTGCCAAACCGCGCCATGCACGAAAATAAAAATATATCTTGTTTCATATTGGCAACACTATATTAACTATTATCTTTAGGGAAAACAGTTCAAAATAGTCATAAACCGTATTTTCTCGTATTTTAACCAAGAGAAGCAGTTTTAAGACAGCTTTAGTTTTAATGTAACATAGCTACAGAACTAAATAAAGATGAAAAATAATTTGTGAGATATTTAAAATGTATAATTTAACGTGTATATATAACGATTTTGATGTCAAGTGTCTATATACAAACATTTTAGGAACTTTTGCTGCTTGTGGCAGAAGAAAAATGCTTCAGGAAAATATTGCTGCATAAATTCCCGGATGTAGTAGTCAACACTGTATTAGCGTTAGATACATGTAACTCTGGACTAGGAGGCAAATCAGCTTCTAACACTGAGAGGGTTATTTTATCTTTATCTAACTCTAGAATTTCAACACTTTTCTCTGAATTACCTCAACACTCGAAATTTAACACTAACGAATTTGCTGTGGATGTGTACAGTTCGCTTCATTTGTGCATAAAATTCACTTCACAACAAATGTGAAATCACACCAGTTTCGTTGCAAATAGCATGGATTTTGTGCTTTACGTGATATGGAAGGCTGAAAAACTGACGTGGACTCGTTTGACATTGTTTCTGGGATCATCAGATCCTTCAGAGGCAAAACCAGCTTGGAGTTTCACCAACTCCTCCAGGAGCTGTTTCTGGATGATGACCGTTACTACAGCAAGCTCCTGATTGGTTAATGCATGATGAATTTCCAGATTTTTAAGCGTAGGCAATTCGCACTAATCACGTGTTACATGTCAAATGGCCAAAACGATCAATTTGCGACGTCATTTGCTCAAATCGTGTCAATTGTGCTGCTTCATTCACGCTATTACTTTAATATCATTCAGTTAAGTTGAATTTAAACGTCCATTTCCCGCTAACATTTAAGCACTGTTAAGCATGTTCTTAAACACAGCTGATTTGCCATAGTATTTACCAGTGCTTAACAGAAATGACTGTGATTGGCTGTGAAGGTCATCAGTTCACCGCTCTTTACCGAGTGCAAACACAGATACATGGACACTGGTGCGTTTTAAAGCCGCGAAGATCAGTTGATTCATCAAGCGGATCTCTCGTCTGTGTTTGTACTCTGTAAACATCGGTTAAGTGCGGTGATGACCTTCACGGCCAATCACAGTCATTTCTGTTGAGCACTGGTGAATACTATGGCAAATCAGCACTGTTTAAGAACACGCTCAACAGTGCTAAAATGTTAGCGGGAAATCAATGTTTTTTATTTCAGTACCGAAATTCAGTATCATGACATTCTAATATAGTAAAAAAATCAGTTCATTAACTCGAGATTGATAAATGCCGTGTAAAACATGTGTTTGAAAAAGAAAAGGTTAGCTAACTAGTGCCATTTCCCTTAACTTAGCTAAAAATGATATCCCTTATCATTATGTCCATTATCATTTATAAATTTGAGTCACTTTCTCTTAGCTGATAAGATATGCAGCCAGGTACACAACACTACGCCATCGCGGACGCCATTACTGTGTGACTCCAGGCAATACTGAGTTTCTTCCCACCACAGTCTCGCTTTCGCTTTTAAAATGTCCGCCGCATGAAATCAGTCAATAGCGTGATTTACTCACACAAGGTGCATCTGGTGTGAATGCCCAATTAGAGTGGCTGACTACAGTATTGGTAACCTAGCAACCAACAGTATAGCTCTACATCAGAGTTAATTCAGCAAATTTCCATTTTCCACTGTTATCATGAAACCTTTTTCGTACAAGCCCAAAACTTTTGTTATGAATGAAGAGATTTTTATTAGAATTTTGTTTCTCATACAATACTTCAAAATGTGCATTAACACAGAGGGCCCTATTATACACCCGGCGCAATATGGTGCAAGACGTGTATGATGCGATTTGTTGCTATTTACAGACCAGCGCAACCCTAATTTTCCCACTTTGCTCCACGTTGTTTAAATAGTAAATCTATTTGCGCCGTTTTGTGGACTCATGGGTGTTCCGGTCTATAAAGGAGGTGTGTTGGTCTATAAACAAAGGCGCATTGTTGGTGCATTGCTATTTTGAGGAACTAAAATAGACTGCGCCATTGACCAACTAAAAGCTGGTCTAAAGTCCAGCGCAGAGCGGGTTAGTTATGCGCCTTAAACATGTACACATTGCTTAATACAGACAAGATGTATATCTTTATTGTATAGGTTGTTCTTTATCCTGCAGATGCTCTGTTTAACTGTTTTCTTGTTAGTGAAGTGTTCAGTTTTTCCACTTACAAAGTCCACCATGTAAACAGCAAATGTGCCATGTCGTGATGCAACTAAGTCTTAAAGGGAATGGGAGATGAGACTCTGATTGGTTTAATGCACATTATGCTCAAAACACACCAATAACTCATTAAGAGAATAAGCACAACCTTGTTAGACCATGCGCCGTGACGCAGAGCATACTTTTCCGTTTTTAAAATAGCAAAACGGATTGAGACATGCCGTTAATGCTTTTGCGCCATGCGCTTTAGACTTTGCGCTTAGATCGTTAAAATAGAGCCTACATTGATTTTATTTAATTTTATTTATTTATTGATTCTATTTTGCAAAAATGGGTAGCTAAATGTTTTTTTTTTTACAAATTTTCAGCTGACACATTTGTCAAGTTTGATAGCACGTCATGATTTTGCCAGCGATGCGATCCTGTATTAACATCTATTTTGATCCTGGAACATACTTTTTGTTGGAAAAAGTAATGCATACCTATTGCCTAACCCTAAACCCAACCAACTGTAAATTATTCCCAAAATCAGAGGGGAATAATAGTTGGATAACAATCATGTAGAGGTGCCTAAACCTAACCATAAGCCTAAACTTAACATAAACAGTAAACATATACCTTAATTCTGATTGGCTGATTGGAATGTTGTTCCAGGATCAACATAGGAACATGTCCTACTTGGTGAAATCAGGTTGTCGAGTTTGATAGGGTCATTAAGGTCAATTCAAAAATGTATTTAGAGGTGATACATGTTGTTTGATAGGTTTATTGAGATCTATATCTTGTGCAATGTCTATATTTTTTAGTCTGCATCAGCGGTTTCATAATCCTGCAAAATAGTTTCTTGTTCTAGGAAATATGGATTTTCTGTCCTTTTCTGAGATCTTCACCTTAGACTTGGACAAGTGTTGTTGTAGAATATATTGATTTGTTTGTTTTGGCTCTTAAACCACCCCAGCCAGTTTGCTAATCTATCTTTTGTGAGGTCTAGCATTACAAGATGATGAATGAATAGAAAATGATTAGCAAATTTGAAATCTCAGTCTGACCATCCATCCATCCATCCATCCATCCATCCATCCATCCATCCATCCATTCATCTCCCCATTGCAAATAAAAATGGTACAGCCCAAAAGAGAAGCAGGCAAGCCTAGACCTGCTTTTTTAGTTAATGAATAGTCATGAAGCCAGAAAGTGGGAGTGGCCAGAGATTTGTTGTTGGCTGCATCTGGAAGCTGACAGGGCAAGCAGAACTGGCGGAAAATCAGAAAATCAGTTTCTTGTACTGGAGTTGTTGTGAGAAGTTGGTTTCATTCAGAGCGTCTGAAGCGAAGGGGCGAGACGTGAAGGACTGAGAATTGCACAAGTCACCTGTATTTTCGGGAAGGTCACATGACCAGACCGGTGGGAGAATCTCCCCTGTCTTTTGCCTGCCTTGCGGGATCGCTACAATGCTGTGTGTCGGTGACCTGCCTCATTACTACAGCACGGTAGGTGAGCAGATTTGCAGCGATTCCATTGATTTTTAAGGAGGAATATAATTTCTTTGCTTGCTGGCTTGAAACAATTTTAATTTAATTTTTAATTTTATTTAATTTTATTTAATTTTATTTGATTATTATTTTTTTATTATTTTTTAATCATTATTAATTATGATATTTTATAATATGAATTGTATTTTATTTACTTTTGTGTTATTTATTTATATTTATTATTAGAAAATATTATTTATTTAAAGTATTGTTATAAATTATGATATTTTATTTACTTTTATTTCATTAATTTATTTTTATCATTATAAATTATTATTTATTTAAATTATTGTTGTTATTACAGTTATTATGAAGTATTATTAATATTATTTTATTTTATTTTACTTTTAATTTATTTGTTTTCATCATTATAAATTATTATTTATTTTAATTGTTGTTATTGTTATTATTATTATTATTATTATTATTATTAGGTTTTATATTTTTTAATGATTTTATTAAAATACACTATTATTTATTAAAATTATTATTATTATTATAAATAATTACATTTTTTAACATACATTTATTTTTAATTACTTTTTATTTATTTATTTTTTTATTATTATAGTTTATTATTTATTTAGGGTGTTGTTGTTATTATTGTTATTTATTATTATAATTAAATGATTTAATTTCTTTTACTTCTGTTTTATTTGATAATAGATTATTTAATTAAATTGTTATTAAGAATTCTTATAATTATTTATAATTTTGAGTTATAATAATCACTTAAATGTATAAATTGATTTCCTGTTGCACTATTGAAACAGCAGTTCTAGTACTACATTTATTTGTAAATGATTTGCAATTAATACTAAACTAATTTGAACTGCTAAAATGCAAACTTACAGTATAACTAAACTGTGTTGCACAAATGCACTTATAGACTATACAAAAATGTAATTATATAAAACATAATGATGCATTGAAACTAAGTGAACATACAGACGTGGACTAAATAGTTGGTACCTTTCAATTGAAGAGAGAAAAAAACTATACATTGGTCACTGAAATAACAGAAAAAAGTTACGATTAATCATACATTACTGAAAATAAACAAATACAAATCAAAATTGTGGTTCAGCAGAAACATTAAAAAAGGCAATCTAATAAAATTGTCCTGGACAAAAATAAAAAGTATGTTGTCCACGTCTGAAAAATAACTTAGAACTCATAATAACTCATACTTTATTAAGATATTTATGTGACTAATATTGGTCTTATATGCTGCTTGCTAGAAACTCTTTAAAATGCTCACCTGTTGATATGTATTCTATTCACACTTTGGTAACTGAAAGATGATATTCAGACTTTTTTCCTGAATATTCAAAGCATTTGCAGTATTATACTTGCAGATGACTAGTAATGTTTTGCGGTTTTGCTTATTTTTACTGTTGTCTATGAAGTCTATTTAACTTAATTCGGTTATTACCACGAATAAACAAAGTGATTATGAATAAGTGAGAGTTCATAAAACCCACAGCAGTTAATAGCAGTTTGTTATGTTTACAGCAGAGGGTGCTATCTTTACATCTTAAAAAGGTATATATAAAAGGTTTCCTGCAGACAGATGTTATAGCAGGGTTAAAAAAACTGGTCAGATATAAAAAAAATACAGGATTTCTAATAAAGTAAACGAAACAAATTTTAAAATATGACATAGATATTATCCATGCAATGATTTTATTAGTAGGTTTTTCACCCTTGTGTGTTTTTTGTAAAATGCAGCCAGAAACAATTCTCCATTTATTTTTTAATTGCAGTTACACAAAACCAGGGGCAGACTGGCCATCTGGAAAACCGGGCAGTTTTCCGCTGGGCCGATGTACTTTTTGGGCCGGGCTGATCATCGTCTTATGATCTGATCGGCCCATAAAACGCTTAGCAGCGTATTGTTTTCTTCTGCCTAATTAATTAACAATGTTGTAATCTGTGATGCTCTGAAAGTAAGATGTGTTTTTTTTTTTTCCGAACAGACCGGCCCATGTGACATAATCTGCAGCCCATTGGTTCTTTTCTTTATTGACATTGGGCTGACCCAATCACAAACACCTATTTAAGGCTCTGTGTGAGCGTGCAACGTCGGTGTGTATTTGTCAAAATAGTCAAGAGTCAGACAGATGGAGAAGAAACGGAAGGGAGGTGCAGAGAAAGTGCGGGAAACACACTGGCGTTTCATTTAGCAGTTCTGAAAAGTTCTCCGTCCATACTACACGGCTGAAAACGCACATCACGTGACCACACACACTCTGTCATGAGCTGCAGCCAGTAGGTCAGCGGGTGCTTTGAGCATAAAACCCCAGGTGAGAGTATAGTGCATGTCGGACAGTTCATCAAAGATCCACTGCTAGATTTCAACTCACTATAGTTGTTAAACGTGATATTGAATTCGACTTGTTGTCTATCTAATGACTCTTCTGTCTTTTCAATCTATTGCTTGTTCTCAGGTAACTGTTTTGGCTGAGTGCAAAGATAAGTTATTATAATAATTTATGTAACCACGTACACTGATTCTGCACACTGACTGATTGCTTGCCTTTTAATTTATTGTACGCTATACTTTTATAATGGCCATTATTGATGATTAAATCTCATATTCAGCAAAAGAGACGGGGTAAAGTTCGTATTTTTCAATGAAAATAAATTATAGACCCTGTTTTGTTATAAATATGCATAGAGTGAAGATGAGGGTCATATACACTGTTCCCTTTGAAGATTTACCCATGCGTCAGCAGGCGGTTTTTGTTATGTTTATTATTTAATAGCCTATAGGCTGACTGAATAGTGTATTGAATAAGCTAAATTGGCTGTAGTGTATGAGTGTGTGTGTGTGTGTGTGAATGAGTGTGTATGGGTGTTTTCTGATACTGGGTTGTGGCTGGAAGGGCATCTGCTGCATAAAACATATGCTGGAATAGTTGGCGGTTCATTCCGCTGTGGCAACCTCTGATAAATAAGGGACTAACCCGAAGGAAAATAATTAAATGAATGAATAATGTATTTTTTAGAACCTAACAAAAATCTTTATGGACAGTACACAGAAATTAAATTGAGATTAATGTCTGTATTTATTTCATATATATGGCTTTTGTGTTTTTATAAAATAGGAGTTTATGAACATATTGGACATGCACAGATGGGTAGCATTTAGATTGCACACTGTAAAAAATAAAAAGCTGAGTTAACTTAAAATTTTAAAGCAACCGGCTGCAAAGAAATTTTGAGTTTATTAAGCTTTAGTGGTTGAAGTGGTGTCAAATTATTTTTTAAGTTGACTGAAAAAGCTGTTTAAGGTCAAATATACTGTATTAAATAATTTGACACAACTTCAACCCCTGAAGCTTAAAACTAAAAATTTCTTTGCAGCCGGTTGCTTTGAAATTTTAAGTTAACTCAGCTTTTTCTTTTCTTTTTTTGAGTGGTAAACGCTCAAATGAAGAAATCAAAATTCAAAGTCTCCTCAACTGATTTTTTTACTTTCATTGAACAAACAGTTCCAAACATGCAGCTAAATAATTTTTATGAGTAAATTCTACTCTGAGCTCAAAAATATGTCCAGCTAACTTACAATTTTAAAGAGTTTACAATTTGTAAGTTGGATTTTTTTTACAGTGTATAAAGTGGGCCGCTCTGGCCCAAAATGCCAGGGCCCATGTTTTGCCCCAGTCTAGCTCTGCACAAACCGCTTTTGGTTCCAAGTTTTCTTACTTTTTGAAGTAACCCATAAATTTATCAATATAACTGATAAAAAATTGTTTTATTTATGGATTGCAACTCTGGAATATTGAAAAATTACTAAATAACAAAGATGTTTATGCTATTTGGAAAGTACCACATTTACAAAACAAAATGTATGCTGACTGCACCAAACTAAACTCTCTTCAACTGATCTAAACATATTTTTTAGGGGTGGCATGGTGGCTCAATGGTAGTATTGTTGCCTCACAGCAAGAAGGTCACTGGTTCCAGTCCCAGCTGGGTCATTTATTCATTAATTCACTGATTTACCGCCAACTTATCCAGCATATGTTTTACACAGCAGATGCCTTTCTAGCTGCAACCCAACACTGGGAAACACCCATGCACTCTTGCATTCACACAAATGCACTACGGCTAATTTACCTTATTCAATTCACCTGTAGCACATGTCTTTGGGGACCAGAGCACCCGAAGGAAACCCACACGAACACAGGGAGAACATGCAAACTCCACATAGAAATATATGTATGGATGTTTCCCAATACTGGGTTGCAGCTGGAAGGACATCCGCTGTGTAAAACATATGCTGGAATAGTTTGCGGTTCATTCCGCTGTGGTGACCCCTGATAAATAAGGGATCAAGCTAAAGGAAAATGAATTAATTTTTTTTATGATTCCCTGACTTAAATACAGAGTAATCCCAAAGCTCTCAAATGACATCCCAACTGCTGAGAAAAATACTTAATGTACATGATTAATATTAGTTGTTAATTCCCTTGTGTACTGTTTTGTTTATAACTCTGTACTTCTATATTTAATCAATTAATTTAAAAAAAGATGTTATAGCAGGGTTAGTTAAAAATATAAATATACCTCATATATGGATTATATTGTCATTAAACAGCAGAGAATGCAAAACAAACATTTATTATGAATGGAAAAAGTGTCAAAAGAAACGTGTCATGACCTTTATGACTTAATATAGGGTCGCATTTTGCTTAAAGGTCAAATTCTAGCTAATAACAAACCATTAACTATACTTTTGAACTTTATAAACTCCTAAGTGGCTGCTTATTAATTAATATAAATGTAGTTGCTGGGTTTAGGTGTTGATTAGGATTAGGATAAGATGTGCAGAATATGTACTTAATAACATATTAATACTTAATAATATATTAATAAGAGCCAATATCTTAAATCTTAAATTGGAACCCCCCCCCCCCCACACACACACTTTTGTTGCAATTGCTTGTCAGTTTTCTGTAATTTATAGTTTTTGGTGATTTTGTCCTGATGATAATTTTGGTTTAAAGGACAGACTTCATTTACTTACTATCATTTGCATACTAAAGGGAGTTGGTGAGTGCATGTGTGTGTAAAAAATGAAACACTAAATCATTTTTATTTCACACACATGCATGCAAATCTCATCAAATACTCTCTCTCTCTCTCTCACACACACACACACACACACACACACACAAAACAAAACAATGCTACAGTTCTGTTTCGACTTGTCATGAAGCATGTTTAGACTTACTGAGGCACACCTGAGTGTGTGTGTGTGTGTGTGTGTGTGTGTGTGTGTGTGTGTGTGTGTGTGTGTGTGTGTGAGTGAGTGTTGCACTGCAATAAATGCTTTTTTATTTAGTTTTTGTCTTGTTTCTAACACACATATCAACCATTCTTAAATCAAGCGTTTTGTAGACAGGCAAAAATGATTTTGTTTTCAAAAATAAAATGCAAAAAAAGGGAGTTTTTCCTGAAAACAAGCTAAACAATCTGACCATGAGGTAAGCAAAAAAACTTATTTCAAAGTGAAACTAGATTTTTCTTTAGTTACCCCATTGACATTTCTGATTTTTTTTTGCTTGTCTAAAAAATGCAGCACTCAGATTCACAAGTTAGTGCTGCATGCAGCTGGAAGGGCTTCCACCACATGAAACCTATACTTGAGTCATTGTTGCCACCTTTAAAAAAAGGACCCTAGCAACCACTTAGCAACATCCTTGTACTCACCCGCTACACCTTTCCAATGCAGTATTGATTCATTGATTGATTGGTTGGTTGACTAGTTGATATTTTGATTTATTGATTGATTGATTGACTGATTAGATGACTGGTTGACAGGTTAGTTGGTTGGTTGATTTTTTGATTGATTAATTGATTAGTTGGTTGGTTGTTTTTTTGATTGATTAATTGATTGATTGATTCATTCATTGATTCATTCATTGATGGATGGATGGATGGATGGATGGATGGATGGATGGATGGATGGATGGATGGATGGATGGATGGAT
>CAIGQZ010032926.1:532822-553695 GCA_903798205.1 Danio tinwini | reverse complement strand
TGATTGATTGATTGATTGATTGATTGATTGATTGATTGATTGATTGGATGGATGGATGACTGGCTGACTAGTTGGTTGGTTGGTTCAGTAAAAATAAAATATAATCATACATGCATATACATACACAAATGTACATCTACTTTATGTTCATTATGTACTCATCTTCTACAGGTATTTATGTTACTTTTGTTGTACATGCTTGAATGGCGTTATTCACACAGGCAGGGTCTTGAGAAAGTGTTTTCCGGCAAGTATATACTTGCGCAGGTGTTGTCTGACTGTCCATATGCCGTAATTAAGACAATATGTGGTTTTTGACCTCCATCCCTCTGGAGTCTGGACTCCACCTATTCTATTTCTCCATGTCCACAAGACTCTTCTGAAGAGCGAGACTAGCAGGAACAGTTGATAAAGTCTCAAGTTATTTTTTTTATACTCAGCATGCTTCCTTTGGGTTCATCAGTATGTCTTTTGACAACCGAGGACGTGTGATTCTGTCTAGATAATGTACTGTGTGAAAAAGAAGGTAATAACTTTTCTCTCTGCTTGACTTGTGTTGCAGTTTGGTTATCTTATTTCACTGAGTTTTGATTGGTCCAGATGTTTTGAGGGGATCACTTCCCATCATGTATTTTTTCTTTCCTGAATTTGAGCATGGCTACATTAATAAAATGATAATGTTTAACTTTGTGAGATTTTGAAAGATACTTTTGGGTGCTTATAGAAGAGTGGTGTGAAGTACTTTTTCATATTTGAGTTCTGAGGAAGAATGATAAAATTTTACGGTTGCTTTGATGTTGTTGTATTGTTGCTGAAGTTTTTTGTGTGGTTGCTAGGATGTTGCTATGGAGATTGGTGTAGGGATGACTTCAAAATTAGATTTAGACTAATTTGTTGCTGTTGCCTTTTTGTTTTAATTGTTTTTTTTCAAGTATCTTCAAGTTATGTTTACTTTAAAACCTCAAGGCAAAATCACAAAGAAGCCAGGAAAAAATATAGGTCTTCAAGATTTGATGTCATTGCATCACTCTATAATTGCTACTAGGTGGTTGTTAGGGCATTGACAAGGTATCGTGGGTTGTTATTTGGAACATACTTGCCGGCTAAAAGAAAAAAGTTCCACAAAAATAGTCTTAGATTTTATTGTTTGTGTGTGACTGATTTCCAAATGTATGCAATTTTTTTCAACCATTTAATTATACTTTGGGTGCATATCAAAGCACTGATGACTTTTAACTTTTGGTTTTGTTACTGTCACTTTTGATTCATTCGTGATTTCTTGTTGGAAAAAAAATATACAACTTACTTTTTCTATAATTAATATATTATGCCTAAATTAATATGCCTAAATTCAAACAGCACATCACATGCCCCACCAGAGACAATAACATTTTGGATCATTGCTACACCACAATAAAGGATGCATATCGCTCTGTCGCCAGAGCAGCTTTAGGACTCTCCGACCACTGCCTGGTTCATCTTATACCAACTTACAGGCAAAAACTTAAAACTACTAAGCCAGTATTAAGGACTGTTAAGAGATGGACCAACGACACAGAGCAGGTCTTACAAGCCTGTTTTGAATGCACTGATTGGAGTGTTTTTGAAGCTGCAGCCACCAACCTAGACGAGCTCACAGAGACTGTAACATCATACATCAGTTTCTGTGAGGAGTTATGCATCCCTACCAGGACCTACTTATCATTTAACAATGATAAACCATGGTTTACACCAAAACTTAGACAGCTTCGTCATGAAAAAGAGGATGCCTACAGGAGCGGGGACAGGATTTTATACAATCAGGCCAGGAACACACTGACAAAGGAGATTGGTGTGGCCAAGAAAAGCTATGCCAAGAAGCTGCAAAACCAGTTTTCTGCCAACGACCCTGCATCAGTATGGAAAGGCCTGAAAGACATCACAAATTATAAAACGCCATCCTCCAGTATCGACTGCAACAACCATCTTGCAAACGAGCTGAATATCTTCTATTGTAGATTTGACACCTCTGACCAGACACCTCACACCCACCCGGATCATCTCCCTACACAGCCATCAACACCTCCAGCCATCTCCCTCTCACCCCCTGCACTTCAGATCAGTGAGGATAATGGACATCAGATCCTCAGTAAACAGCCATCAACACCTCCAGCCATCTCTTTCTCCACCCCGGCACTTCAGATCAGTGAAGATAATGTGCGTCAGATCTTCAGTAAACAGAGGAGACGAAAAGCACCAGGTCCAGATGGTGTTTCACCAGCCTGTCTGAAAACTTGTGCGGACCAACTGGCTCCCATTTTCACACAGATCTTCAACAGATCACTGGAACAGCGCAAAGTTCCATCCTGCTTCAAACGCTCCACCATCATCCCAATACCAAAGAAACCAAAGATCACAGGACTCAATGACTACAGACCTGTTGCCTTAACATCTGTGGCCATGAAGTCATTCGAAAGACTGGTGCTAGCTTATCTGAAGGACATCACTGGACCTTTGCTGGACCCCCTGCAGTTTGCCTATAGAGCAAACCGGTCTGTGGATGATGCAGTCAACATGGGACTGCATTATATCCTAGAACATCTGGACAAACCAGGGAACTACGCAAGGATACTGTTTGTGGACTTCAGTTCTGCCTTTAACACCATCGTCCCATCACTGCTCGAGAACAAACTGACCCAGCTGTCTGTCCCTAGCTCTGTCTGTCAATGGATCACCAGCTTTCTGACAGATAGACAACAGCTAGTCAGAATGGGCAAAATCACATCCGACAGCCGCACCATCAGCACTGGTGCCCCCCAGGGATGTGTTCTCTCCCCACTGCTCTTCTCCCTGTACACAAACGACTGCAATGCAAAAGACCCCTCCATTAAGCTCTTGAAGTTTGCGGATGACACTACTGTTATCGGCCTCATCCGGAACGGTGACGAGTCTGCATACAGACAGGAGGTGGAGCGGCTGGCTTTATGGTGCAGATACAACAACCTAGAGCTGAACACGCTCAAAACAGTGGAGATGATAGTGGACTTTAGGAGAAACCCCCCTGCACTCCCCCCACTCACCATCATGAACAGCACTGTGGCTGCAGTAGAGTCATTCAGGTTCCTGGGCACCACCATCTCTCAGGATCTGAAGTGGGACATTCACATAGACTCCATTGTAAAGAAAGCCCAGCAGAGACTGTACTTCCTTCGTCAGCTGAGAAAGTTCAACCTGCCACAGGCGCTGCTCGTACAGTTCTACTCAGCTGTCATCCAATCCATCCTTTGCACTTCAATCACCGTCTGGTTCAGCTCAGCTGCCAAAACCGACCTCCGTAGACTACAGCGAATAGTCCGGACTGCTGAACGAATCACTGGCACTACCCTTCCTACACTTCAAGAACTGTACTCTTCCAGAGTGAGTAAAAGGGCTCGTAAAATCACTCTGGACGCCTCACACCCAGCACACTACCTGTTCGAACTGTTACCGTCTGGTCGGCGCTACAGAACACCAAGCACAAAAACAGATAGACACAGGAAAAGTTTCTTTCCTCAGGCCATCTACCTCATGAACAGTTAAATATTCCCCTACTGTGCAATAAACGTGCAATACTTTCTCATACGCACTTGTACACAGCACCTTATAACCTGTATATTTACAACATATCTGTACATACATTCAACATCCAGATCTTTTTGACTAACTGCATCTCTGTTTAATGTTTATTGCCTTTTCTTTTCTTGTATTTAATTTTGTGTTGTCACTCGTCACTTTATGTACACTGAAAGCTTCTGTTGCCAAAACAAATTCCTTGTGTGTGTGAAGCACACTTGGCAATAAAACTGATTCTGATTCTGATTCTGATTCTGATTCTGATATCCATGCGGTTTTATAGCCACCTTTTAATCGAGACATTTAAAATATAAATATGCATACTTAATTACATCAGATATTTAAAAGGCTATTTTAAGCAACTGTTAAATAACATGACTATTAAATTGAGCTAAAAAAGTTTACTGAAAATTGTTGAAAAAAATATGTGCAATAAAAAAACGTTCAACTTTGAAACCTAAAAAACGAGTAACTTTTGGAATTATGCTTTTATTGTGTTCTAGTATTAATAGCTATTATTACCAATAGGTGAACAACTTGTGCTAAAAACAAGACCTTTCACGGCTTCCTAGGTTGTGTACACTACCTGACAAAAGTCTTGTCGCCTATCCAAGTTTTAGGTACAACAAATAAGAACTTGATCATTTGCTATCAGAAGTGGATTATATGAAAGGCAAAGGCCTCCAGATTAAGCTTAGTTTAACAAAATAAAATATGATCATGCCTTGATTTTTAATTATTTAATTAGGACAGCAAAGTCTGACTTAGCTTAGACAAAAGTCTTGTCACTTAACAGAAATAATGTCCAGTATAGAATATAAAGTCATGCTGCAGTGGACAAAGAATGAATATTGTGTATGACTCCCATTAGTTTGGAGGACTGCATCCATACATCTCTGCAATGACTCAAATAACTTATTAATAAAGATTCTTTAGATTCATCTTCAGTGCCAGCTCCTTCATCTTACCCCAGACATGCTCAATAATGTTCATGTCTGGTGACTGGGCTGGCCAATCCTGGAACTCCTTGACCTCTATGCTTTCAGGAACTTTGATGTGGAGGCTGAAGTATGAGAAGGAGCGCTATCCTGCTAAAGAATTTGCCCTCTCCTGTGGTTTGTAATGTAATAGGCAGCACCAATGTCTTGATACCTCAGGCTGTTGATGTTGCCATCCACTCTGCAGATCTTTTGCACACCCCCATACTGAATGTAGCCCCAAACCATGGTTTTCCTTCACCCAACTTGACTGATTTCTATGAAAATCTTGGGTTTATGCGGGTTCCAATAGGTCTTCAGCAGTATTTGTGATGATTGGGGTGCAGTTCAACAGATCACAAACTACCTTCTGCCACTTTTCCATATGATCAACTAGAAATCAAGTTATTATTTGTTGCTCTTACACTGACTCTCGACAACAAGACTTTTGTCAGGTAGTGTAGACTGAAGTGTGTGTGTGAATGAAAGTAAATGGGTGTTTCCTAGTAAAGGGTTGTGGCTAGAAGGGTATCCGCTGCGTAAAACATATGCCAGAATAGTTGGCAGTTCATTTCACTGTGGTGACCCCTGATAAATAAGGGGCTAAGCTGAAGGAAAACCTATACTGCATGTCTTTGGACGTGAAGACGGGGTGAACATGCACACAGAAATGCCAACTGACCCAGCTGGAGCTCGAACCAGTGACTTTATTGCTGTAAGGTGATTGTGCTACCCACTGCGGCCCTGTATCCAACCTGTTTGCTCAAATTTAAGTGTCATTCATTCAAAACAAATGGTTGTGGGACCATTAAAGTTAAAGATGACTAGTCTTAAATAGGCACGGGGCTATAACCAGTTTTAAGGTTCACATCGGTTTGGAAAAGTCAAGGGCTACGTGCGAAATTGCCTACTACTCAGTAAGTACTGTAATTTAAATGTACTACTCGACCATTTAGAAAAGTACATTCTTTACAGTATGAATGTGAGCAGTATAAATGGAGCTCGGACGTAGTACTACATTCGCCATTTTGTCATGATCACATGACCTACCATCGTCAGTTGCGTTGTTTCACTTCCGATCATGAATTCTCTTGTGTGGCATCATGGGATAGTGTAGCTTGCATCCGATGTGCACTTCAGAATCTCGCCGGAAGTAGTAGGTCATCTGGACGCTTCTCGCATTCTGTTTTTCGAATTCTATGAATTCCGACTTACTACTCGGCTCGCATACTGATTTTAGTGTACTATATAGTATGCGATTTCAAATGCAGCTAAGGTTTTAAAACCACTAAAATATTCTGTTATGCAGTTCCTAAGGTATATGTAAGGATTTTTAATGTATTCTTTATGTTTTGTAAAGAAAATCTATGTTTTTAAAACTAATGAGGATAGCAGATGTTACTTATTTATTTGAATTATTTAGCGAGCCATGTTTACTGTTCCAAAATATTATAAATGTTTTCTAAATAAAATATATTATGTTCGAAAAAAGTTCTTGGTTTTTACCTAGAAATTTAAAAATAACTTATTTTAGAGCAGTAATCACAATTAGGCATGGGACGATAACCGTTTTCAAGGTTTCGCACAAATTTTCTGCTATACCATTCCTAAGATATGTGTAATTATTATTTTTATTTACGTTTTTTTTTGGTTTTTGTTTTTTAGTACAACAGTATCTCCAGCAGAAAGATATCCAAAGATGCCATCACAAAACCGTGAACCGTGATATTTTTATCCAAGGTTATTAAACCGTCAAATCTCATACCTGCCCACGTGTAATCACAATACCGTTATATCATGAAACCGTGATATATTTATCCAAGGTTATCATATTGTCAGAAACTTATAGACCAATTACCATGTTTGCAAACATTCAGGATGCGCACGCAGGGAAGTGGCAGAAAAAAAACGAGAGTGCTAGCATTTACAGCGAGGGAATGACATCCGATGCGGTACAGAGTTTGTTGTTGTCTTAGAAATAAGATATATTGATTACATAATGCTTTCAGCGTATTATAACAGCTTGTCACCCAGTGATAAGCACAGTGATTCGGCAAAATTAAAGTTAAAGTG
Source organism: Danio tinwini (assembly GCA_903798205.1). NCBI lineage: Eukaryota > Metazoa > Chordata > Actinopteri > Cypriniformes > Danionidae > Danio > Danio tinwini. The sequence goes on along the minus strand of CAIGQZ010032926.1, from coordinate 547,054 downwards.
AGCGGCATTCGTCTGACAGGTCCATTTGCGATAACACCCTCCCAATGGATATTGAATAAGACGAAATGACCAAGCAAACAGACCGAAATATACAACCTCATTGAAGCTCCAAGGCATTTTACAAGAGAGAAGTTAAAGGCCTACTAGTGTTTGGATGCCAACAATTTTGTTCTGTGGTCATGTGCAAGAAATAATGTTCCCTAATTACCAGATTCAAAACTATGTAGTGCTAAAAACTGAGGTTCTGCCGAGCCAAAAACAAGGAAAAAAAGATGGACCTAACGTTATACAAGGCCTGGGTAATCATCAACAGCAAAACTGCATTCTGACAGCGAACTACACCTATATAAGGCAGGCCCAGGGTATGTGAACTTACACATAAAGGTAAAGTTGGTTTTATATTCGCACATTCAGACTTTTTCCTTAATAATACAATTTCATAAAAGTATTATTTGCAAACTCTAAATAGCAAAATTATTATTATAATTATTATTAGCAGCCAATGACTATCAAAGTACAACATTGTTCACAGTCAAACAGTGTTAATGTTGTTTTCAAGTTACACTTGCAGGTTATTTCAGAGCGAATACTCAAAGTGCTGTGGTAAACAACATAGGGAGTGTGTCACAAGTTGTCACTGAATGAATGTGAGAATATAAAACCAACTTTAATAACTTACACTTTCACGTTACGTTGAGCTTTCAGTGTCCGCAGTTTAATTAACCTTTTTTTTTTTGTTTTGCCGAAATCATTGCTGCACTCAAAAACGAGTAATGTGTATGATTCAGCATAGCCTGAACTTACCTGATATAACATGAGAACTGCAGAGTCCAGCATTTCTAATTAGGTCGTCACTTCATTCAGCTCCCTTTTAGCCAAAGATGTTTGCAGTCGGCATTGAAAGCAGTGTGGTGTATGGTAAAAGTTAAGTTTTCGAATTTGGCATCCTATCGCAAAACACAACATGTTTGCTATTGCAGTCTTTTTTTGCAACCGAGACTTGTGTGACGTAGGTTGGTAACTCATCTATTCCGGCCCATGCTTAGTCTTAAAGGGGTAGTTCACCCAAAAATAAAAATTCTGTCATTTACTCTTCCTTCACTTTTTCCAAACATTTACGAGTTTCTTCTGTTGAACACAAAATAAGATATTTTGAAGAAAGCTGTATGGAAACCTGTGTCCATTGACACCCATTTTATTGGGTTTTCCTACAATTAGCTTATTAGTGTTCAACAGAATAAAGAAACCCATAAAGGTTTGAAACCCCTTGAATGAAGTAAATAAAAAGTTATTAAATTGTCATTTTTGGGGTGAACTATCCCTTCTAAAAAAGTGAATATTAATAATGTATATATCAATATATTTTCCCAGCACTGGGTTGCTGCTGGAAGGGCATCTGCTGTGTAAAACATATGCTGGAGTAGTTGACGGTTCATTCCACTGTGGCGACCCCTGATAAATAAGGGTCTAAGCTGAAGAAAAAATGAATGAATGACTGAAAATGCATAAGCAATATTTCAAATGCATGTAAACAAATGAAATGAAATTCAGCACAAAGGAAAAGCAGTTATCTGAGGAATCACCACATTACCTACACGTCTTTCTTCAGTCGAGTTATACTTCAAACACACCTGTTGAGGTCCTACCAACACAACACACACTCACAGACACTTCATAATTTATGAGTGGTGGGTATGATCTCCAGGTTTTGTGTTTGCACGGTAGAGAAGAGAATGGCAGGCAATTAGACATCGGACAGATTACGGTTGTGTTTTACAACCTACCCCTTTCCCCTAAAGGCATGGCTCCTTTCTGCACACGCTGTAACTGGAGCTCTAGAAGTCAAGTGGATGGAGTCTTATCTCCTCCCTCTTTTTCCTTCAAACTATTTTTCACCTGTATCCCCTCCCACCGCTTTACCTGTCTCACCCTTGCTTCTCTTTCTGCTTTTTTCCCTCACTCAGTCTCAGTACAGCCTACTGAGCAGCAGTATGGAACAAGGTTTGGGGAACAGAGCAGCGTCTACCAGTCCCTACAGCTCAGAGACCACCTCCAACGTGCCAACGCCTTCCCCGTACTCACAGCCAAACTCAACCTTCGAGGCCATGTCTCCAGCCCCGGCCATCCCTTCCAATACAGACTACCCCGGGCCGCACAACTTCGAGGTCACTTTCCAGCAGTCCAGCACCGCCAAGTCAGCAACCTGGACGGTGAGTAGAGCGTCAACCATATCATGTGAGGAACACACACATGGTTTTCCAGGGACTAACCAACAGACTTTGGTTTTTACATTGGATTTACTCTATTTTATTAAGGTAAGTGGTTGCAAACAATTTATTTGGGCTGAATTTAAACAAACAAATTAGGTTGAACATTACACAATTTAATTTGTTTGATTAAATTCAGCCCATATTAATTGTTTGCAACCACTTAACCTAAAATAATTGAGTAAATCCAATTAATAATTCCTTTCGTAAAGGGATAGTTCACTCAAAAATGTAAATTTACTCACGCTGAAGTGGTTCTAAACCTTTATGAGTATCTAAATTGTTTGAAGAAAGCTGGAAATCTGTAAGCATTGACTTCCATTGTAGGAAAAACAAATACAGTCAATGGTTACAGGTTTCTTTAAAATATCTTTTTTATCACGTAAGGTTCCTCATGCACACACACACATGCTTTTCACACACTAACTGGCAGACTTCGGTTTTATATTTATTTTATTTTATGATTTTTTTTTTATTACATTTTACAAACAAAACAACCATCTCCATGGGGGGAAATTAAATAAATAATAAAACATAAATGAATAAATAAATAAACAAACTAAGTACATAACTAAATGAGAGATGCCTACATGTATATCTCAAAAATTCTTTAAATTCAATGTAATAAAGGGAAAGACTTTGGTTTTAAGTGATTGCTTAAAAGGAAAGTTCACCCAAAAGTTAACATTTACTCACGCTCAAGTTGTTTTAAACCTTTATGAGAATCTTCTGGTAAAGATATTTTGAAGAAAGCTGGAAATCTGTAAGCATTGACTTCCATAGTAGGAAAAACAAATACAGTCAATAGTTACAGGTTTCTTCTTTATCACTTGAGGTTCCTCATGTACACACACACACACATGCTTTTCACGCACTAATTGGCAGACACTGGTTTTATTGGATCTATTTTAATTTTTTTAATGATTTATTTAACATTTTTCTACATTTTACAGACACATTCAACAACCATCAAGAACATCGATGGAAAGGAAAAAGAGAGAAAAAAAACATAGAGAATACACAAAATAAACTGTATAGGTACACTTAGATACATCAAAACACTCTAGGTGGGAAAAAATATATAAATAAACTAAGTACATAACTAAATGACAGACAGATGTCTACACGTATACAACAATCTCTAAAATTCTTAAAACTCAAGGCAATAATTGTTTACCCTTTGGTTTTTAGTAATTGCTTAAAGGGAAAGTTCGCCCAAAAATTAACATTTACTTACGCTCAAGTGTTTCCAAACCTTTATGAGAATCTTCTGTTAAGGATAGTTACAGGTTTCTTCACAATATCTTCCTTATCATGTGAGGTTCCTCATGCACACACACACACACACACACACACACACACACACACACACACACACATGCTTTTCACACACTAACTGACAGACTTCTGTTTTATTTATTTTGTTTTTTTATGATTTTTTTAATACTTTTTACATTTTACAAACAAAACAACCATCAAGAACAGAGATAGAAAGGAAAAAGGAGGAAAAAGTAGAGAATACACAAAACAAACTGTATAGGTACACACTTAGATACAATAAAAACATTGTAAGTGGGGGAAAATAAGAATAATAAATAAATAAATAAATAAATAAATAAATAAATAAATAAATAAATAAAATAAGTACATAGCTAAATGAGGGACAGACACCTACATTTATAAAACAATCTCTAAAATTCTTCAAATTCAAGGCAATAAAGGGTTAGACTTCGGTTTTAAGTGATTGCTTAAGGGATAGTTCACTCAAAAATGTAAATTTACTCACACTCAAATGGTTCCAAACATGTTTGAGTATCTAAATTATTGCTGGAAATCTGTAAGCATTGACTTCCATTGTAGGAAAAACAAATAAAGTCAATGGTTACAGGTTCCTCATGTACACAAACACACTGTAAAAAAATCTGTAGTTTTACGGAGCTGGGGTGCCGGAAAAAACCCTCATAAAATAACGGCCTTAAATTACAGAAATTTGCTGTGAAAAAAGAGGTTAAATTACAAAAATATACTAGAAATTCAAATTTAAGGAAATTTCATCAATTTAATGTCCGTTATTTTACAGTAAACTTCTGTAATTTAACAGCCGTTATTTTACTTTTTTTTCGGCACCCCAGCTGCCGGAAATAAACCGTAAAATCACAATTTTTTTTACAGTGCACATGCTTTTCACACACTAACTGGCAGACTTCGGTTTTGTTTTATGATTTATTTTACTTTTTTACATTTCACAGACACATTTAACAACCATCAAGAACAGAGATGAAAAAATAAAAGGGGGTAAAAGTAGAGAATACACAAAACAAACTGTATAGGTACACACTTAGATACATCAAAAACACTGTAAGTGGGGAAAAAATTTAATAAATATATGAAGTATGTAACTGAATGAGGGACAGACGCCTACATGTATACAACAATCACAAAAATTCTTAACACTCCAGGCAATAAAGGGTTAGACTTTGGTTTTAAGTGATTGCTTAAAGGGAAAGTTCACCCAAAAAGTAAAATTCAATCACGCTTAAGTGGTTTCAAACCTTTATGAGTTTCTTTCTTCTGTTGAAATGCAATTAAGATATTTTGAAGGAAGCTGGAAGTTTATAAGCATTGACTTACATAGTAGGAAAAACAAATACTATAAATGGTTACAGCTTTCTTCACAATATCTTCATTTTGTGTTCAACAGAAGAAAGAAACTCATAAAAGGTTTGGAACAAGTGCACTGTAAAAAATGACATTAAAAAAGTCATGACAACGTATGTTTTTACGTTATTTTAACAGAATTTCGAAAGTTATTCAGGTTTCAACTATATTTTAAGTTAAGAAATTATTAACTTGAGCTACAGTATTAACGTCAGCTTAATTGATGTAAGTTAAAATGCATTGTGAATATAAATAGTTTTCACTTACAAAATGTAGTGTAACAGAATTGACATTTTTTTAGGTTAACTTCTGTTTGGTTGCTTATGCATGCCTTTTTCTTTGCTGTCTGTTTCTGGCGGCTTATTTATTAGACTCGTTTTGGCACCATCCCCCCTTTGTTCTTCTCTTTTTAACACGTTTCTTAGAATTAAACACTGGTAGTTGACGTGGAATTTCAAACTGTGACTGTGATGTTCTGTTTTCATATAATCTGTTCTGACATTTCTTTGAACAGTTTCTTACGCTGTTAAAAATGCTGGGTTCCACACAATGGTTTTGTTTGAGGGCAACATGAATGAATTTACTCACTTTTTATCATGTTTGTTATTTCTCAGCAACCCTCTTATCATTAATTCATTCATTTTCCTTCAGCTTAGTCCCTTTATTAAACAGGGGCCGCCACAGTGAAAGGAACCGCCAACTTAATCAAGCATATGTTTTACACAGCGAATGCCCTTTCAGCCGCAGCCCAGTACAGGAAAATATCCATACACACTCATTCATACACATTCACTATGGCCAACTGAGTTTATTCAATTCACCTGTACCACATGTTTTTGGACTGTGGGGGAAACCGGAGCACCCGGAGGAAACCCACGCCAACACAGGAAGAACATGTAAATTCCACACAGAAATGCCAACTGACCCAGCTGGGACTCAAACCAGCGACCTTCTTGCAATGAGGCAACAGTGCTAACCACTGAGCCACATGCTGCCCCAGTTCTACCTATTGTATTTTATAATCCTTTTGCAATGTAATTTGGTTGAAGCATTTGTTTACTCTGAACATGTGTATACAAAAAACAATAAACAAAGTTTTTGTTGTTTTTATAGCTGTTAAAGTCAAGCTTATTGCAGCTAAAGTCAATACACCACGATAATACCGTATACCGTGATACAAGCTTTAACAATTGATCACAAGCACATCTGATGCATGTCTGCCTCAGAAATCTACCTGAAACCTGCAACCTGATATCTACATGCATGTCATCCAATAGGAAATCACAGTAAAGGTTATCTCACACTGAATCCAAAATTTTCGTCCGTCATTATCACACTTAAAAAAAAAATTGACATCGTATCCTCTTGTTAAGTGTGACATCACGCGAAGCGACTTCCGGGTCCAAGAGCTCTATCAAACTGTATGGGGAGACTCATCAAATGGTAATAATAGACCATAAAGTGATGTGATACTCTCGAAAATCACGATCGCAATATATACAGTTGAAGTCAGAATTATTAGCCCCCCCGAATTATTAGCCCCCCTGTTAAATTTTTTCTCTAATTTCTGTTTAACGGAGAGAAGATTTTTTTCAACACATTTCTAATCATAATAGTTTTAATAACTCATCTCTAATAACTGATTTATTTTATCTTTGCCATGATGACAGTAAATAATATTTGACTAGATATTTTTCAAGACACTTCTATACAGCTTAAAGTGACATTTAAAGGCTTAACTAGGTTAATTAGGTTAACTAGGCAGTTTAGGGTAATTAGGCAAGGTGTTGTATAACGATGGTTTGTTCTATAGACTATCGAAAAAAATTATAGCTTAAAGGGGCTAATAATTTTGATCTTAAAATAATTAAAAAATAAATAAAAACTGCTTTTATTCGAGCCGAAATAAATCAAATAAGACTTTCTCCAGAAGAAAAAATATTATCAGACATACTGTGAAAATGTCCTTGCTCTGTTAAACATAATTTGGGAAATATTTAAAAATTCTAAAGGGGGGGGGGCTAATAATTCTGACTTCAACTGTATATCCATGCCTAATTTCTGATGGCCAGAAAGTGATTAAAAAAGTTTTAAAATTGGTAGAATTTTGGTATTCGTGATGCAGCAAGCCCAGAGACTGATGTGTACACCATAATTATATATAAAATTCACTTTAATGTGTGATAGGACTAAAAAGCCATCAACACCTATTTTCTCTATTCAAATGAGTAGTGGCTTGGACACGTAAACAGTATTCCACGCGTCACCGATAAAATGTAAAAAATGTGAATCCGGTTCGACTTTGAAAAAATTTATTTATTTTTTTACATTCGAAATGGTGTTTTTTAATTGCGTTTTGACAATTCAGGGCCGCCATATAAACGAAAGACAAAATCCAAAATGGAGAAACTAATTCACTTGGTCTCACAACCCCCTTTATGATGAGCAAAGTATGGAATATAAAGACACGGCCTAAAAACACAGATTTTGGGGGGTCATTGCAGATCATTCATTAATTTTTCTTCGGCTTAGTGCCTTTATTAATCTGGGGTCGCCACAGTGGAATAAACCGCCAAATTATCCAGCATATGTTTTATGCAGTGGACGCCCTTCCAACCGCAACCCAGCACTGGGAGACACATATGAGCTCTCACATTCACACACATACACTACGGACAATTAACGTAGTTTTATTCTATTCACCTGTAGCGCATGTCTTTGGACTGTGGGGGAAACCGGAACACCTGGAGGAAACCCACGCGAGCACGTGGAGAACATGCAAACTCCACACTGAAAAACAGACCAGCAACCTTCTTGCTTGGAGGCGACAGTGCTAACAACTTTATTTTAATATTAATTTATTTTAATTATTTAATAATCATTTAATAATAAATTAATACACATCGGACTCAGTGTGCATGAAAAAATTCTGCAGATTTAAATATGAAAAAAACACATACAAAAATTCAGTGTACAAAGACATTAATGTCAGATTCATGAAACCAGAGCAGTTTGTGTTTTCCCTAAAGTCCAGTGTCGCAGTGAGGAAAGGTGCTACATCAGTCTGTCACGAAGATGACCCTCTGAAACAGGAGATGGGGCTCTTTCCTCTTAGGCTGTTTGCTTGAGGAAGTCAAGCGTGAGGTTTGGCCTTTGACTTGATGTGGACGTGTAAGACGATATCGCTTTCAGGAAGGCGAGCGATGTGGCCATCACTCAGTGTCCACCTGTGAAGACTCTCACCTTTTGACGCGCCACGTTCCGCTTCATTCTCAAAGACTAGGCCTCAACAAAAACAGCAGGATAAGCTCAGAAATGGCCATAAGTGGAGTTTCCAGAGAAGATTGCTGTTTACATTTAGGAGAAGAGAAGCGGGTTTTAATTTGTGTGTGCTTGCCACATAAGCCAGCTCCATAGTTAATTTATGTAATGTTGCTGGTGCACACTATGAGTGTTGTTTTCTTTATACTAAAGTCTGCTCGAAATCTAAATTGACAATGTTTATTTTGCTTGCTCACAGCCCAGCAAGCATTTTTGTGTTTAAAAGATGTCAAATGGATGTCTGATAACAGGGGTTATCAAACTTTTAGGGCACAATCCCCCCCCCAAGTTTGTTCATTTTCACTCGTGCGCCCCCTCCCCCGAGCCAAAATTATAATCCATGTGCTAATATCATTCACATATTACTTGCTGCGTTTAAATTGTGTAGCATTACTTACATTGATACATAAAAATACAGCTTTCCTGATTCAGTGTGATGGCTGAGCCTTTTTTCGTGTTTGGATTACTGACGCGACTAACCATAAATCATCTTCCACTGTCAATAAGCGTGAGCCATGGCCAACTTGCTTTTGATTTACCTACAGAAAAGGCTGCTTTGCAAATTTAAGTTCGCAGAGCCCTGACAGTGTGGTTGAGTCAAACATTAAATACGTTTACATTGGCAACAATACTTTATTATGATTTTAATACGATTAAAACAATACTCTGATTAAGAGGCACCATGTAAACAGAGATTTTTGATAACCTTAATCAGACTAAAGTCATAATTGAGCTAAACAGAAATGGAATTATGACATGTAGAGTATGCATATATTAGTGGCATTATTAAAGTAAGCACTGCAATCAAACTATTACCGTCATGTAGGACTTTTCGCTGCATTTTGCGACAAAATGCACACACAAGGCTGTCAGTAAAGGACTGCGCACATACACACACACACACACACACACACACACATCATGAACAGGATTGCCAGATTGGGCGGTTTTGAATTTGCATTTCGGCAGGTTTTGGATAGCTTTTGGGCTGGAATCAGTTAGCTACATCTGGCAACACTGATCACGAAATGCGGAAGTTTTTTTCTTTCTATTCGACGTGCGCTATCAAATCCCATTAAAACATCTTCCACCATTCCTTACTAAATATTCACGTCTAATACTCCAGTTTGTCATGGAGGCATGAATGAAATATTCATAAGTGAAAGTGCCGAACTGCAGTTGAAGTCGAAAGATTTAAGATGAAACACCCGAAATGACATGAGACTGTTTACTGTGGTGATGCAACATTTAAAAAGCACTTCACGTAACACCTTAATTATATTATTGTCTTATTCAGATTAAGGCAAATAACTTCACGTAACACCTTAACTATATTATTGTCTTATTCAGATGAAGGCAAATAACTATTACTGATGTCTATGTAAAGGTAGTCTGTATGTCTTCATGTCGTATGTCTTCAAAGAAAGTGAAAGATCCAGAAGGGCATCTTGCTGATTTGATTCAGAAAGGCACTTTTTTGTCAGACGGCTCACCGGATTGGCTTTCATTCACCGTCATTCATTTTAAAAAGCACCCGGTTCATTTTATTTGCATATATTTTACTGGAAAGTAAAGTTGGCTGTAAAACTAAGGTTAATTCGATTCACTTTCGTCAACGCATAAAAATGGTCATCATAATTTACTCGCGTGCACGCCTCAAATTCTCGCGCCCCCCCCCCTTAATAGGTGCTGGCGCCCCACAGTTTGAAAACCCCTGGTCTAATAAATGTCTAATTAAAGACGTCTTTGCTAAAACAAGGCTGTATTTGGGCTCTGTGTGTGAGTAAAAATTTAGAATAATAGCCCAAAACTAGACTAGTCATCAAATACACATGAATAAATACATGTGAAGTCTGTATAATCAGTCTATTTGATGATTGGTCCAATTTTGGGCTATTCTTGGACATTTATTATATTTTCACTGACTGACCAAATTTAGTCTTGTTTTAGCCAAAACTTCCATGCTAGAAACTATTTGATGTCTATTAAACACAAAATTGCTTGGTGGGCAATGTAACTCTTAAAGTTCACATAAAATCAAAACTAACCATATTGATTCTGTCAGCTCACATTGCTAATTTTGTGGTGAACAATTTATCTGTGCGTGTCATAGAGAAAAATAAAATAGTTTGCCCTTGTGATCTTTAATTGAAATCTGAAAATTAACTTCCTGTTTGTTTTCAGTTAAATTCTCAGATTACGTGATTTTGGGGTATTGGGCGTGGCTAACATACTTAACCACGCCTCTTCAGCTGCCAGTTTTGACAACAAACGAAAATGGGGAGGAGGAGGTGTCTGTTAGGTTGTAATACCTTTTCCCAAACCCTTTACTAGATATGAATGAATAAAATGCTTACTTCAGCTCGCAGTAGAAAAAACAAGCCACGCCAACTGTTTTCTTATTTAATATTCCATGTATCTAGGAACTGCGTCACTATACAAAAAAAACAAAAACAGTCGCGGCTTCTAGTTCATGTGGACATGTGAACAAACATTTAGGTAGCTTAATAACATTTCGAACCACTGAAGACACATGGACTGTTTTGAGGATGTTGTTGGTATTTTTATGGACTTTAAACAAGTCAGGGCCATCACTGTAAAAAAGAGGTACAATTTACAGTAAAAAAACTAAATGTGGTTATCAGACTTCCACTGTAAAAATATGGTAGAAAACATAAAAGAAATGTATAAATTTTTTTTACGGTAAACTACCGTGTTAATACACCAATGTCTTGAGAAGTGAATGAATGAAGTACTAATATCCACACATTGTACCACACATTGTTACTCATACAAAATCACAATCAAAAGCATGTGATGATAACCCAATGCTTATGCACTAGCAGAGAAAAATACTAATATATAAAAGGTGCTCAGTGTCATTCACACAACTACTAAATACCACCATGGTAACTAACATGGAAATACAGTCATGCAATTAAAACACTATTTATCAACATTAGATGCAACATAAGGGTTAGCACTGTCACCTCACAGCAAGAAGGTTGCTGGTTCGAGTCCTGGCTGGGCCAGTTGGCATTTCTGTGTGGAGTTTACATGTTCTCTGTGTTGACGTGGGTTTCCTCGGAGTGTTCCGGTTTCCCCCACAATCCAAACACATGCACTATAGGTGAATTAAATAAACTAAATTGGCCATAGTGAATGAGTGTGTATTCCCAGTAATGGGTTGCAGTTGGAAGGGCATCCGCTGTGTAAAACATATGTTGGAACAGTTTGCAGTATCGCACACCAGACGCGTACATTTGCATGTTATTTAAAATTAAACTATTCAAATGGCTCTCTGTGGCGCGGCAGAAATTTGAACAATGTCTCCTCTGAGTCGTAGTTGGGTAAGCAACGAGGAGTGGCTCCAGAACAGTTCAAATCAAGTCAACTTTATGGTAATGAACTATTACACGGTTCGACAGCAAGCAATTGAAATGTAGAAGTGCACCGCTTGAGAGGAGTCCAGAGAACACAGTCCTGTGAACTTTGGTTCCGACCACAGTTGTTCCTAAGGGTTTAATCATAGGGGTTTGATTATTGTGGTTGCCGGATTTCCAATTATTTACAATGTTTTCTTACAGAGACATTAGAGCTGCACGATTAATTGAACAAAGATCGCAATCTCGATTCGACCCCCTAGACGATCTTAATCCAGCATTTCTACGATTCTGCCAATCATATTTTCAAATTCAGAAAAGAAGCAAATGTGGCCTTCCCATTGTTTTACATACATTGCTCAGCAATGTGGACACCTCTAAATAGTGTTAAAAGAGTCACATACTGTATTTATAAGGTATAATTCACCCAAAAATGTAATATCTGTCTTCATGCAATGATGTATTCGCGGCTGTGAAATCAAACATGACGTGAACTGACTGAGAGCTGTTACCAGAGAGAGGGCAGGTGCGGTCGCCTGTAAAAGATGATATAAATGGTGAACAGAACTTACATAGGCTGTGAATAACAGGTAATAAAGTTGTAAATAACATTCAGTTTGTGGCACAGAGTGATCGTTTGGCGCGGGAAGTATGAACCGCACTTAGCAGTGAAAATGAAACCAACTACATTTAAATAATCATATTGCATTTTAGTGTAATGATTACGACAAACATTAAATTTGTTCTTCTTATAGCGAACACAGAGTGTTGTGCATGAGAATAAATGTTTAACAGTGTCAGTATAACTAATGTAGCCTATATAATGTTGAATATAATCTTATAATGACAAATGTCTCATTTTACCAGTAGAAAAAAATGGTCTAACGTTGTCAATGACAGATTGCAAGCACATGTCTCAAACATGATAATTCAACATCAGAATTATGAACAGTTGTATTCTGATGTCATCACTTTACTGTGCATTAATGACCAGGACAAATTTCAAGTCTGTTCAAGTCCACCATTCCAAGTCTATATAAAATTGAGCATTTTAACCAACAGTAGACCTTAGAGTAGATTGTTGTTTTACCATATGTTTGAGAAAAAACGATCATAATAGATGACTCATGTTAACCTTTATTTTACATCTGTAGAATTGTGAGAAAATCGGGATCTTAATTTTAAGCAAAAAAAGCCAGAATCGTGCAGCTCTAAGGAACATACATTAAAAAGTTACTGGCGAGATACTGATTTGCATTAATGTTATATATATATTTTTTTTCTTAAAAAAAGCGGGAATCTAATGCTAACTTTAACGACAGTACAAAACAGGATTGCTGCTTTAAAGTATTTAAGACATATGGACACATTGGATAAATGGAGCATCACACGCAACAACTAGATCTTCTAAAAAGTGTTGGAATTTTGTGAAAGTCAATTTATGGTTAACCAGATTACAGCTTTTTACTGTAGCGTTTTATTTTTTTACGCTTTTTTTACTGTTATCACAGCCATTTTTACAGGATTAGAAAACTCTGCTCTCAGTTTCGATTTCAAATATCTTAATTTATGTTCAGAAGATGAATGAAGGTCTCAGGAGTTTGGAACGACATGCGAGTAATTAATAACTGATTTAAATTTTTAGATGAACTAACCCTTAAAAGTATTATTTGCTTAAAGTGATATAATAAAAAAAACATGAATCTTTGATTATTGTTATTGCCTTTTTTGTTACATATGGACATCTAAGTCATTTTTTTCAGTTTTAGTTTGCCACTCCATTAACAAAAAAGCAATTAGTTGACTTAATTTTTTTAAGTGAGTAAATTGTACATATTTGTCAAAATCAAGTTGTCAACTTAACAGTTTCAAGTTAATGTTCATGTTAAATAAGAATAATATTAAATAAATAAAGTTAACAATCACTTTTTACTGTGTAAAGAGCATTAAATCATTTAACATAACCTCTAAATGAAATGGTCAAAGGGAAAAATGGCTCAAGATTATTGTCAAGAAACGTGTAGTGTAACCTCAAATTCAGGGAATTTCCAGACACGATTCAATGACTTGTGTGGCTGAGGATATCTAGGATTACTGTGATAGTGGTAAGTGAGTCAATGTGTGCAAACTGAGGGGTTAAAACACGAAGCCGTTGGGTTTATGTAGCCTCGGGCTGCTTTTGGAGAGACATGAGGGCATATTGACTATAATCTAGCTGATCCGCAGTGGGCTTCTTACACCGCTACCTGAAACAACATTCCTCTTAGCCAACCTCATAAATAAACCCTTTCCAAATCTCAGAATTGCACAATCAAATGTGATAGATGTGTTTGCTGGGGTAATGAGAGCACACTATTGGTTTGGTTTTAATGTTTCCCAGTAATTATGCTTGTATTAATTGTTTTGGTTACATTTTAGATTTAGATAGACTGGTGGTTTATTAGCATACATGTTATTAGCATGTTTTGTGTTTATTAGTACTTATTACATGGCTGTCTGGAATACTCGCATCTGTTTGTGACTGAATAATGTGTATACTCCATTAGCTTCACTCAACCAATTTCGTTTCTGTCAGCTTTGCATTTAATTGAAGCGTTTTTGAC
>CAIGQZ010032926.1:514883-525029 GCA_903798205.1 Danio tinwini | reverse complement strand
TATATATATATATATATATATATATATATATATATATATATATATATTAGTTTTTAAATACTTTGTTTTTGTAAACATGTTTTGTGTTTACTTTTGTCTGACATCCGAATGAACACTTTGTGAATAAATATGTCTTGTTTTGGTTATAAAACAGTAGCAATATTAAATTTAATCAAGTCAGAGTATTTATACAAGATGAGATTTGAACCCAGACCATTAGACACACACGGTCCACTAGGCAACCAGTCCACCAGTTAAACACAGATTCGCCAGTTCTCGTAACATTTCTGAAATGACCAATGCTTTGGATCACTTTAATCACGTGACCTGGTGTTTCGAAACACTTTAGTCACGTGACCTGGTTTTTTGAAACACTTTAGTCATGTGACCTGCGTGTTTCGAATCACCTTAGTCACATGACCTGTGTGTTTCGGATCATGCTTCAGTGCAGTGTTTCGACTCACTTGTGCTTCGGGATCTCTACACTGTGTCGAAATGTCAGTTTCACATCAGCCATCCCTAATACTGATGACGTTTTTTTGGATTACCGTTGTACTACTGTTTTGCTCTGAACTACTGTTCTGACCTCTGCTTGTACGACCTGGACCTTAATAAACTGCATTTGGATCCGCAAGTCTTTTGTAAGCGTCCACTTCGTAACAATGGCATTAATTGTCATTTAATCCCAATCTATTATTCTTGCGTAAAACACAAAAACTACTTTTTCCTTACACTATTATGCTGTGTTCACGCCAGATGTGGCTTGCATGAATAAATTGCGTATAATTGCTATTTTGCGTGAACATTTTGAGTTTACACACTTCATTTCGCGCGTCAAATTCACTTTACAATACACTCAGATTTGCATTATGGGCAGGGCATCTACTGTATATGCCGGTTAATCTAGTTTCGTTGCTAAATGGCTAACAGGAATTTTACTGAGAAAGTAGCTGTGCTTTATGTGCTTAGGGAAGGCTGAAAAACAGCGTAGATTTGTTCGGCGCCATGTCTAAGTGCAGTAGATCCTTTCAGAGGTGCACCCAGCTCTGTGAGTTCATCAACTCCTCTAGGAACTATACCTGGATGATGGAAGCTTTTAGCAGTGCTTCAGACTGAGCCGAGCCCAGTTTGATGAACTGTTGTCCGGTGTTGGCTGGAGGATTTCCTCTTGGGACACCAACAACAGACGCTACGTCATAATCACAGCCCTAAAAGAGCAAGCACCTGATTGGTTAAAGCGGTGCGAATGTCTGCCAAAGTTCAGATTTTCCAACTCAAGCGATTTGTGTGATTTGCGCATTAATTTGTTCTTTAATACACTCAATTTGCACCTCATCATTCGCGCAAATCACGTTATTCTATTGTGAAGTGAATTTGACCCACGGATGAAGTGAATTTAATGTGCAAATGAAGTGAGTAAACTCAAAATGTTCATGTGTCTATTTACGCGCGAAAACTGCAATTTATTTGTCCAAGCCGCATCTGGCGTGAACACAACATAACAGTGTATGGGAAAGAAAGTAGTTTGGAAAATTTTGTGCTTTTTGCAAGAATAATGGATTGGGATAAAATAACAATTAATGGCATAATGAAACATTTTTGTCTAAAAAGCAGTTAATGATGTTAATAAAGCAAAAAATAGTTCAACCAGATAAAAATCGTTAAAAAATTGTTAAATAAAGTCGAATTGTGTTATTCGCGCCACCTCATTCACGCGAATAGCAGTGCAGGATGTCTATTCGCGTCTTTGCATTGGCTTAATATGAACATCACTCCCGCTTGACGCTTAATCCGTGTCTAGTGTGAACGCACCATTTGACTGTGCTGCAATTTTACAGTTATTTATTGCAAAAACGCCCAGTAAAATACCACATACATTCTTCACAATACACTACTGTTATATGTGCTGCATTGTGGGTCATTTTAAAATGTTTACAGTAACTTACTGCCTATTAGGAATTTGCTGTATTCTACTGTAATCAAAGTAATCAAGTACTGCTACTGTACATACAGTTCATGAATAAATTAGTCTTTTGTTTGGAATTTATTACATTCAATAAATACTCAAAATAAAGGTTTTGTACTGCTAGCGTAATGTAAATAAATTGCAGTAAAAGTACTGTAAAAAGCGTCATGCTATCAAATTTAAATGCAGTCAAGATCATTTTATCATAAAAATAAGTTGCGGTAAGGCTATTTTACTGTAAATGTAAATTGCGGTAGTGCCATGATACTGTAAAACACATTTACAGCTAAGTTACTGTAAAAGGGAAGTTGCGGTAACTTGCTGATAACAGTGCTGCCAGTAAGTTACCACAAAAACACAATAATATGTGTAAAAGTGTACATAAAAAGTTGCTTATTTCAACATTTTATGCTGCACTTGGTGGTGGCACCGTGGATCAGTGGTTAGCACTGTTGCCGCACAACAAGAAGGTCATTGGTTCGAGTCCCGGCTGGGCCAGTTGGCATTTTTGTGTAGAGTTTGCATGTTCTCCTCGTGTTGGCGTGGGTTTCCTCCAGGTGCTCCGGTTTCCCCTGCAGTTCAAAGACATGCGGTATAGTGGAATTGAATAAACTAAGAGTGTCCATAGTGTGTGTGTGTGTGTGTGAATGAGTGTGTATGGGTGTTTCCCAGTCCCCCAGCTGAAAGGGCATCCGCTGGGTAAAATATATGTCAGAATAGTTGACGGTTCTTTGGTGACCCCTGATAGTCAGGGACTAAGCTTAAGTAAAATTAATGAATGAGGCTGCTACACTTGACTGCGAAAATTTATTTTAAGATAATATTCTTGCTATTAAAAAAACATTAACTAAGAGTTTCAGCTTGATGAACTCCTAATTAGCTGTTTTTTAATTAAGGTAGGCATTAGGGATAAGATCATGCATAATATGAAGTTATTAATTACTAAAAAACAGTTGATATCTTAATAACTAGTAGGAAATTAGCCACTAGCTAATAGTCAGAATTGATCTCTAAAATCAAACTACACAACATATTTAAAATGAGCTTAAATAACACAATTCTGGAGATTTATTTTTGAGAAAACTTTTTACGTACAATCTACTTAAATAGACTTAAACTGAACTGACACTTTCAATTCACTATAAACTTCCATGTGAAGCTGCTTTGACACAATCTACATTGTATAAGCGCTATACAAATAAAGATGAATTGAAAATTGAATTGAATTAAATTTGTTTTGTCAAAGTTATTTGTTAGCTTTGACTTAAATCAAGCTAAATAATTTTCACCCTTTAAACTGTTATTTGGAATAAAAATGTATTTGGGCTCTTAAGACTTTAAACAAAACAAGAATTGTTTTAGGAAAGGTCTGCCCCTCCCTGAAATCAACTCTTGTTTCCACATGTCAGCAAACAGCAGCCAACTCCAAAAATATGGAAATGAGTTCTGTACTCTGAGCTCAAACAAGACTCAAATAGCCGTTTGTGTGAAAGTCGAACATTTAGAGCCATGGAAGAAAGTACTGAGGGGTGGATCAGAGAAAATGAAACAAATTTTGTTCATTTTTTATTAACACAATATACAGGGTTCCCATGGGTCATGGAAGTTCTGAAATATCATAAAAAATGTGCATTCTAGACACTACTGTATAAGTCAGGGAATTTTTATATGTTTGGTCCAAGTCATGGAATATCAGGTATTTTTGTTTGTCATGTGAAATTCAGTTTCCATTTATCAACATATAGTACCCTTTTTCTTCTTGTTTCACACCTATTGCTATGGTTAGGCACTTAACCCTTGTGTACTGTTCAAATTGACTTCCCTTTCGTTATGTTCAGGGCTGTTTTTGCCCCATTGACATCCATTATAATGACATTTTAAGCAAAGCCATGACACCAAATAATCATGCATTCTTGCTTGTTGGTGTTCTTCCCTGTTGGGAGGAGGTAAAACTTTTCATTTTTACTGTCAATCATCAGTTGGCACCGTTAACTCTTTAGATAAACTTGTACAAAAATGAAGTAAAACAAATTATTCAAACATATTATAGTGTGTGTTCATAAAAACACTGACTATGTTCACTATGTTCTGAGAGCCGAACTGCTTATTTTTTATTTTCTCAAACATATTAAGTGCGCAAAGGTCTCTCTTACACACACACACTCACTATACTCCATATAATCATTTAATTTTAAGCTAGAAAGTCAGTTTTTCTTTTGCACTGCAACTGATGATCAACAGTTAAAA
The DNA here is from genome assembly GCA_903798205.1 of Danio tinwini. Taxonomy (NCBI): domain Eukaryota; kingdom Metazoa; phylum Chordata; class Actinopteri; order Cypriniformes; family Danionidae; genus Danio; species Danio tinwini. Next base: position 520,816 of record CAIGQZ010032926.1, on the reverse strand, counting down.
TGGAAAAAAAAACATCTTTCCAACAGCAAAAAAAAAAAGCAAAAATCAAGTATACATGATTATATGTCTTTGCAATCAATAAATGTCATTATAATGGAGGTCAGTGGGGAATAAACAGCCACTAACATATCGAGCAGGGTTCATACGGTCATGGAAAACCTGGAAAAGTCATGGAATTTGGAGTTATTGCATTTTCCAGGCCTAAAAAAAAGGTTTGAAAAAACTGAAAAACCCTCAACAAGTTTTGGAAAAGTCATGGAAAACAGATATCTGTACATTTGAATATAGGTTGTCTTTACTTTTTTCTGTCCTTGGCTAATCACATACTCTCACATTATTAGTGTGGTGTAAGCATTATTTAAATCAATTTTATGGATATAAATATAAATTGGGTGTCACGGTGACGCAGTGGGTAGCATAATCACCTCACAGCAAGAAGGTCGCTGGTTCGAGCCTTGGCTGGGTCAGTTGGCATTTCTGTGTGGTGTTTGTATGTTCTCCCCATGTTCGCGTGGGTTTCCCCCACAGTCCAAAGACATGCGCTTTAGGTAAATTGGGTATGATAAAATAGTCCGTAATGTATGTGTGTGAATAAGTGTGTATTGATGTTTCCCAGTGTTGGGTTGCAGCTGGAAGGGCATCCGCTGCATAAAACATATGCTGGATAAGTTTGCGGTTCATTCCGCTGTGGCGACCCCATATAAATAAAGGGACGGAATTTGTACTATGCATACGTAGACACTGCATGCAACATTAGGTCATGAACAATTTCTTGAAAGTCTTGGAAAAATCATGGAAAAGTCATGGAATTGTAGTAGTAAAAATGTGTATGAACCCTGAACGAGGGTAGTCAATTTGCCCAGGGTGTGTTGAACTTTTGAACATTTTCAATGCATTTTCCCAAAATATGTGTGAAAATAGGATTTGTCCCAAAAATTCCCTTTGCTGAAACACAGAGAAAGTTGCGGCCAAATTAAAACTTAGGCCCCGTTTACACTAGTTTGTTTTTGTTTTAAAACGGCATTTTAGAATGAAAACGATCCACGTCCACACTAGCGTTTCACCCAGCGTTTCTGAACAGCTCTCCGTCTACAATAAAACAGTGAAAAAGCACATCACGTGACCACACACACACACACACTCTGGCATGCACTGCAGTGCAGTGTGCTTTGAGCACATATACCCATATGAGAGCTGTGCATGTCGGACTGTTCATTAGGGATCTCCCGCTGGATCTAATCTCACTATATTTGTTAAACGTGATATTTAATTCATCTTGTTGTCTATATCTAACTACATATTCCCCAACTTTAGTCTTTTGAATCTATTACTTGTTCTCAGGTAACAAGCTTTAGCTTAGCGCAAAGATAAGTTAGGTTAATATCTTAATTAATGTAACTGCGGACACCGATTCTGCACATCTGACTGATTGCTTGCCTTTATTTTCTCTATTGTATAAACTTATTGTGCGTTATACTTTTATAATGGTCATTATTAATTATTAAAACTGATATTCAATGAAAGAGACAGGGTTTCGTATTTTGAATGAAAGGAGGCAGTAATGTTATAGGCTCCGTTTTGTTAAAAATATGCATGAAGATGACGCTCATATTATGCAGCTACACGACGCCTCAACATTTTTGATGTCTGTTAAGTTGCTAATATCAATATGAAAATAGGCAGTTTCTCACATCATGTTTTCATTTTATTTTTAAGATAGTGAAACAGCATAGCCAGGGTGATGTGAATGACTTTATAAAGTGCACACTCTGGAGTTTGTTTTCCATATCAAACTTGCAAAGTCTAAACTTACAAGGAGAGGATGTAAGATTGAACTGTGTGAAGGCTACTTAATATTGAGGAAAAGACCCAATCAGATAGGCGAATGTCTGCAGCCTCGCCTCCGTTTTCAGATGTCTCCGTTTTCCCCATCCACACTGAGATGGAGCAGCAGCGTTTTAGGATGAAAATGGCCTCTTTGTGTTTCCAAAACGCTCCATTTTCGGGGCTCGAAAACTCCGGCGTAGTGTGGACGGATGGCGTAACTGTGGCAAAACTTATGCATTTTAAAAAATAAAACGTATTAGTGTAAACGGGGCCTTAGAATCACCTCAGAGTGGATGAAAACATCCCCAACATTACACAAGGGTTCACCAGACTACTTATTAGCTAAGCAAAACATGTCAGGATAATATACATTTTAGAAACTTTGGCTTCAGAACGGAAAAGCTAAATATATAATGTTTTTAAAACTACTATCTATCTACTACTATCTATAACTAGCTATCCAACATAGGAGAGGGAGCACTTCAGAGCCACGCAAACAGCAAGAACATTAGATTTTTTTCAAAATGTGAAGTAAACTATCCATTGTTGTTATCATAGTAGTCAAGCTAAAACCATATAGTTAATGGTTAGTATAATAATATTATGATTTTATTTTAACCTATTATTATTAATATATAAGCACAACCGTGGTTTGTTTTTAAGTTCATCAGATGTCAGGAAATTTAGTCAGTGAATTCCTGCAATATATGTTTTTTTTATCTAAAACAGCTAATTCATTTAGAAATGAAGCAAATTATTGTTATTATGAATGGATCATTGAATCGCTTAACCTTCTAAAGCTTTGTTAGGAATATTTATGATGGCAGAACAGAGCGAAAACAGAGATCATTGAGTGTTTTAAAGTGTCAAAGTATCAAAACTAAAGGGCTCTATTTTAATGATCTAGGCGCAAAGTCTAAAGTCCAAAGCATTAAGTGCGTGTCCGAATTCACTTTTGCTATTTAAAGGACGGAAAAATAAACTGCTGAAAACTCATAAAAATGGTTATTTTAAATATGGTATTTTAAACAACATATGTCCTTTTAAACATTTAACAAGTTTAAACTTAAAAACAAAGGATCTGAGTTCGATAAATTGTCATTCTGTGTTGTGAGAAACATCTTTTCAAGATGCTAAAACAGCTTTTTCAGAGCAAAATCAGCAAAGACCGGTGTTTAAATCTGCTGAAAACACATACAAATCAACATTCTTTCGGTTTTAAACAACATTATATGTAGTTTTAAACATTCATTCATTCATTTTCCTTTTAGCTTAGTCCTTTTATTAATCCAGGGTCGCCACAGCAGAATGAACCGCTAACTTATCCAGCACATTTTTCAACCCATTTCTGGGAAACAACCACACACACTCATTCACACTCATACACTACAGGCAATTTAGCCTACCCAATTCACCTGTACCGCATGTCTTTGGACTGTGGGGGAAATCGGAGCACCCAGAGGAAACCCACACAAACGCAGGGAGAACATGCAAACTCCACACATAAATGGCAATGGACCCAGCTGAGGCTCAAACCAGCAACCTTCTTGCTGTGAGGCGACCACACTACCTATTGTGCCACTGCGTCGCCTAGTTTTAAACATGTTTAACTATTTTAAACTGAAAACAAAGGGATTTGATTTTGATAAAGTTGTCATTCTGCATTGTGGGAAACAGTTTCAGTGCACTGAAACAGCTTTTTCAGACAAAAAGCAGCAAAGAACAGAAATCAAATATGCTGAAAACACATACAAATCATAATTTTTTTTTCTGTTCTAAAGAACATTGTCATTTTAAACATTAAACAAGTTTAAACTGAAATAAATAGATCTGAGTTGGATAAAGTTGTCATTCTGCATTGTGGGAAACAGCTTTTTAGGCTCTAAAACCGCTTTTCCAGACCAAAAGCAGCAAAGAACAGTAATCAAACCTGCTGAAAACACATAAAATCGTCATTCTTTGTTTTAAACAACATTAAATGACATTTCAAACATTTTCTTTTAAACAGCTTTTTCACACCAAAAGCAGCTAAAAAAATAACAGCTAGTGTTAAAATCTGCAGAATACACATAAAAAGCATTATTCTTTATTGCTCCCCAAACAATTGTTTATGACAATACATTAAAAATGTTAAATAATATAATAAAAAAACACAAGTTTGCCACATCATACAACATAACAAGCTGTTGTAATGGCCAAAAATCAATGGATGTGAATTAGGAACCAATAAGGTTACAATAGATATTCCCACTCGTATGTGACAGAATAAGATCAATACACCTTTAGCTCCGTCTTATTATTTGATTTTATGTTTCTTCATTATTTGTGTAGAACAACTGTTTCTCGCAAGTGCCTCCTGGGAGGAACAGTGAAGCAGCACTGTATGTGATGCTGGCTGCAATTTCGCAGCCGTTAGCATAGGCAGAGCATTTGTGAATTTATTGACGGAGATGGGGAGTTGGCTGAATTTGCGGGTGGCGTGCCGAAACTTGTCCATCAGGCTGTCAGACTCGTCATTATCACTTAGGCCGCCGAGCCTGCCTGAACGTGCGCCTTTTCCGACGCTCGCCTTCCTGCAGTCCATCATCTTATTCCACCTTACAACACTTACAGCATGTCTACACTGCAGGCGAGCCCATGCTGCCGTTATAATCAAGCACACTGGCTACAAAGCAAGCGTGCATTTTTTCAGCTTTGTTTTTTCTGCTTGTAGTGTGGATGGTGTTTTTTATATTATATTATATTATATTATGTTATGTTATGTTATGTTATGTTATGTTATGTTATGTTATGTTATGTTATGTTATGTTATATTATGTTATGTTATGTTATGTTATATTATATTATATTATATTATATTATATTATATTATATTATATTATATTATATTATATTATATTATATTATATTATATTATATTATATTATACAATTTAGTAATTTGGACAATTTAGCCTACCTAAATCACCTGTACCGCATGTCTTTGGACTATGGAGGAAACCGGAGCACCCGGAGGAAACCCACTCGAACGCAGGGAGAACATGCAAACTCCACACAGAAACGCTAACTGACCCAGCTGAGGCTCGAACCAGCGACCTTCTTACTGTGAGGCAACAGCACTACCTACTGCACCTACTGCACCACTTATATTATGTTATATTCATTCATTCATTCATTTTCTTTTTTTTCTTGCTTAGTCCCTTTATTAATCCGGGGTCACCACAGCGGAATAAACCACCAACTTATCCAGCACATGTTTTACGCAGCAGATGCCCTTCCAGCTGCAACCCATCTCTGGGAAACATCCACACACACACTCATTCACACTCATACACTACAGTCAATTTTTAGCATATCCAATTCACCTGTACTGCATGTCTTTGGACTGTGGGGGAAACCGGAGCACCCTGAGGAAACCCACGCAAACGCAGAACATGCAAATTCCACACAGAAACGCCAACTGACCCAGCCGAGGCTCGAACCAGCGACCTTCTTGCTGTGAGGCGACAGCACTACTTACTTTGCCACTGCATTGCCTTATTATATTATATTATATTATGTTATATTATATTATATTATATTATATTATATTATATTATATTATATTATATTATATTATATTATATTATATTATATTAGATTAGATTAGATTAGATTAGATTATATTATATTAGATTCGATTCGATTCGATTAAATTGCATTATATTGCATTATATTATTTTATACTATATTAGATAAATGTCAATTATTCATTCATTCGTTTTCTTTTCGGCTTAGTTCCTTTATTAATCAGGGGTCGCTACAGAGGAATGAACCGCTAACTTATTTAGCATATGTTTTACGCAGTAGATGCCCTTCCAGCTGCAACCCTCACAGCAAGAAAAATGCTGTTTCGAGCCTCGGCTGGGTCAGTTGGCATTTCTGTGTGGAGTTTGCATGTTCTCCCCGTGTTTGCACGGGTTTCCTCTGGGTGCTCCGGATTCCCCAACAAGTCCAAAGACATGTGGTACAGGTGAATTGGTTAAGCCAAAATTGTCCGTAGTGTATGTGTGTGTATGAGAGTGTATAGATGTTTCCCAGTGATGGGTTACAGCTGGAAGGGCATCC
>CAIGQZ010032926.1:487185-503992 GCA_903798205.1 Danio tinwini | reverse complement strand
ATATATACGCCCACACACCAGGACAGATCAGCTCAAAAATCCACTAAAATATTAATAATAAAGCAACGATAACAATAAAACTATGAAATAATAACTGTTAGACCTAGTAGTGGTTTTATTTTTTTTTACTTTTTAAACTAAATTGCTATTGCTTAAAATATTTATAGTGTTTGTTTTTTTGTATTTTACTTGCATTTAATTGTTTTTTTTTATATAATTGTAATGAATGTAAAAATGTAACTTGTGAATTCAAATGCTATAGATATACAGCTGTGTTCTAAAATCTGAACATCCATGCAGCATAAATATAACACTTGTAGAACTAGTAAACTGTTACGGCTGTAATATAACAGTCCATTTCAAGATATAAATCTAAATCTTTCTTCAAAAACAAAATATGACACAAAATATTAACCGCTATAAACTCAATGCCTAGGAGAGAAAGTGTGAAATGACATTTGTCCTTACAAACACTTCTACTTATTATTAATTTACCAAATAAAGCTCAAATGTTTTACTCCATCAAAAATAGGTCATAATGTCGACAACTTTTATTAGCTAATAAAACTAATAAACAAATGTTCAGGTGTTCAGAAAATGATTGAACAATTTTGTTTCTAGTAAACATTTGTGAGACTGGGAACTAAAGATGAAGCTCACTTAAAGGTCCTGTGAAGTGCTTTGAAATATGCATTTTTTTTACGTAATCTCAACTGAAACACAATGAGAGGGCGGGACATATAAAGTAGCTCCTCCCCTTTGAAAAAAAACTGACAATAGTGTTTTGTTTTATCACCGCTCTGCCAGTAAGAGTGGTTGAGCTCAAGTGCATTAAATGAAAAGCAAATGTGAAGCATCTTGAAGGGGCGGGGCATGTCAGATACTAGAGAGCAATTGATTGGTCAAGATTTGATAAGAAACGGAAGTATAAGGTGACATGAATAAAACCGTTAATCCTTTTAGGCGGAAGTGACAAACTGCAAGCTTCACATGTTTTTATATCTCCTAGCTTAAAGGTATCCTAAAAATTTATAATACTGATACTTACATCTAAAAAAGTTTATTTTAATTTCATCGGACCTTAAGTATCTATGTTGTTCTTCCTCCTGTAATTCTGAATCTTTGTTTTCCAGGTCAGACTGCTCCTGCCAGTCACTTGATACGAGTGGAGGGCAATAATCTGTGTCAGTATGTGGACGACCCTGTAACAGGTCGACAGAGTGTTCTGGTCCCATATGAGTCACCACAGGTCAGTTCAGCAGATGCTGATTTATATATGGTTGAAGTTAAAATTATTCGCCCTCCTGTGATTTTTATATATATATATTTTCAAAAAATTTTCCAAATTATGTTTAACAGAGCAAAGATTTTTTCACAGTATTTCCTATATATATTTTTTCTTCGGGGTGGCACAGTGGCTCAGTGGTTAGTACTGTCGCCTCATAGCAAGAAGATTGCAGGTTTTAAGTTGTAAAATCTCAAGAATTGTGTTGTTTTAGCTCATTTTAAATAAGTAGTTTGAACAAACAACAAACATTATTTGTTGAGTGTATTGTGAATTCTTGCAGAGCACTGTGTCTGTAAATAAGTGCACACATTTTACACTTGAGATGGTAAAATTGCAGTCATCATTCGGTTCAGGACGCTAAACATGTTCTGACAGGCTATAAAAAGCCCAGGGATTATTCTCAGTAACAATACCTGTAGTTATTCCTCTTTTCCCACTGTTGCTCCGTTATCTTATATTGCGATTAACATCAACTTGTTGGCGCCACCTGGAGGTATTTTCCATTATAGATTACTTTTAATACATATCTTACTTTTATTCATTCATTCATTTTTTCGGCTTAGTCCCTTTATTAATCAGAGGCCAACTTATCCAGCATATGTTTTACACAGCGGATGCCCTTCCAGCTGCAACCCAGCACTGGGAAACATCCATACACACTCATTCACACTCATACACTACGGCCAATTTAGCTTATCCGATTTATCTATAGCACATGTCTTTGGACTGTAGGGGAAAGCGGAGCACCGGGAGGAAACCCACACCAACGCGGGGAGAGCATGCAAACTCCACACAGTAATGCCAACTGACCCAGCCGAGGTTCAAACCAGGGACCTTCTAGCTGTGAGGCGACAGCGTTACCCACTGGGCCACCACACCACCCACATATCTTACATTCAGATGTTTATTCAAGAAATAAAAACAGATGATTCAATGCTTTCTGAATGAAATTCTGAATTCATTTTAAAGTGAATTTGATTTGCTGATTTCAGCAGTTTTTTCTGAAAAGTATATACAGGGGGCTAATATTTCAGCAGGGCTAATAATTCTGACTTCAAAAATCTATATTAATAAAGTCTTTCTTTCTTGGTTTGTCTTAAATCATACGGCTGATGGTTTAATGACTGGATATATACACTCACCCGCCACTTTATTAGGTACACCTTACTAGTACCTGATTGGACCCACTTTTGCCTTCAGAGCTGCTTTAATCCATCGTGGCAAACATTCAACAAGGTACTGGAAATATTTGTTTAGAGATTTTGGTTCATATTGACATGCATCATGCAGTTGCTGCAGATTTGTCGGCTGCACATCCATGATGCAAATCTCCTGTTCCACCACATCCCAAAGGTGCTCTGTTGGATTGAGGTCTGGTGACTGTTGAGGTCATTTAAGTACAGTAAACTCATTGTCATGTTCAAGAAACCAGTCTGAGACGATTCACGCTTTATGACATGGTGCGTTATCCTGCTGGACGTAGCCATCAGAAGATAGGTACACTGTGGTCATAAAGGGATGGACATGGTCAGCAACAATACTCATATAACCTGTGGTGTTGACACAATGCTCAATTAGTACTAGTGAACCCAAAGTGTGTCAAGAAAATATCCCACACACCATTACACTACCACCACCACCAGCCTGAACCGTTGATAGGATGGATCCATGCTTTCATGTTGTTGATTCCAGATTCTGACCCTACCATCCGAATGTCGCAGCAGAAATCGAGACTCATAAGACCAGACAACGTTTTTCCAATCTTCTATTATTAAATTTTGGTGAGCCTGTGCCAAATTGTTGTCTCAGTTTCCTGTTCTTAGTGGCACCCTGTGGTGTGGAGTGGTCTTCTGCTGCTGTAGCTCATCCGCCTCTAGATTGGACGTGTTGTGTATGCAGGAATACAGAGATGCTCTTCTGTATTCCTCAGTTGTAATGTAAAGTGGTTATTTGAGTTACTGTTGCCTTTCTATCAGCTGGAACCAGTCTGGCCATTCTCTTCTGACCTCTGGCATCAACAAGGCATTTGCACCCACAGAACTGCCACTCACTGGATATTTTTCAGACCATTCTCTGTAAACCCTAGAGATGGTTGTGCGTGAAAATCTCAGTAGATCAGCAGTTTCTGAAATACTCAGACCAGTCCATCTGGCACCAACAACCATGCCACGTTCAAAGTCACTTAAATCACCTTTCTTTCTAATTCTGATGCTCGGTTTCAACTGCAGCAGATCGTCTTGACCATGTCTACATGCCAAAGCGCATATTAGTTGTTGCTGATGTGATTGGCTGATTAGAAATTTGCGTTAATGAGCAGTTGGACAGGTGTACCTAATAAAGTGACCAGTAAGTGTGTGATCTTTGATCTGGCCGTCATTAGTCTGTACTTTTCTATGTTGAATTTACTCTTTTAAGTTCTTCTGATGATATAATCATCACACTCTCTTTGGCTTTCTTTAGGTGGGCACAGAGTTCACGACCATTCTGTATAATTTCATGTGTAACAGCAGTTGTGTTGGTGGAATGAACCGCAGGCCAATCCTCATCATCATCACGCTGGAGACACGAGAGTGGGTCAATTTCACTCATACTTATTTTGCATGAAATACCTTCAATTGTGCTACTTTAGTTATGTTTTGAGGGATTCTGACAATTGGTTTACATTTATATAAGGTTGAAAAACACCTGCAGTATTTGTCCATCCCAAATAAGTTGTGTTCTAAGTTACCTATTACGCTTAATCCTGATTTTCCCCCTACTATACAGAATATTGGCCTTTTGACATGGATGTCAAGAGGAGTGTCGGAATTGGGTCACTTATTTGATGATGGCCAAATATAATAAAGACAGGAATTTAGTGCTTCTCATAGTGTCTATAACAGTTGGTTCTCTCTAAACCTCTCCTTATCTAAAAGCGTGCTCTGCTATGATTGGTTAGATCTTTTTGTGATTGTACAAACTCTTAGGGCGTACTCACACTATGTACAGTTGCCTTGAACCGGGCCAAAGCACGCTTGTCCCCCCTCCCGTCTCCCCAGATGGCCCGCACTCACATTACATTCCGCCTGGGCAGGCTTAAGTCATTGATGATGCACTATTCACTAAGCGCTCTTGCTCAGCACAGTAGACATCTCTTTAGTTATATCGTTTAAGTCGTTTGATATGCGGTTACACGCAGTCAAATATTAAGCCGAACAGATCAGACATTTTGACGCTCATAAACAATCATAAAGTCCTCGTGCTGCAGGAATTAGGCGGTTTGCTGAAGGTGCAGCTGTCATGCAGTGAGGGGTTTGCGTCTTTAATAAACTATGACTGTCTGCGTTCATTGAACAGTACGAATGATTAATTAATCCATATCAAACAGTCTCTTAAAAGTCACGTCTCGATTTCAGTTTCGGGCTCAGGCACGCTTGCACTCATACTACAAGCGTACCCCGCCTGAACCCAAGTGAATCGCGCTCAAGCCCACCTCTTCCAAGCGGGCCAGGGCCGCCCAAGTGAACCGTGCCTGAGCCCGATTCAGAGCACTCACACTTCTCAAACGATCCGGGAAACAGGCCTGGGCACAGTTCGAATAGCATAGTGTGAGTACGCCCTTAAAGTTTATAGTGTCCATTGGATCCATTAGAAGTAATAGGTCATCTGGGTACATCTCACCTACTGTTTTTCGAATACTATGAAGTCAGACGCACTACTTGGCTATGTAGTAGACAAGTATGTGATTTCGGACAATATCAGTATGATTCTTAACTAGTCTTGCTTCAGAACATCAAAACGAAAAAGTTATTAAAACTGAGTCTATAAATTTAAACTCAGTGTCAAAAATCCACTTTCTTTTCCCACAGTGGTCAGGTTCTCGGTAGGCGATCATTTGAGGGCCGGATTTGTGCCTGTCCGGGTCGCGACCGAAAAGCTGATGAAGACCATTTCAGGGAGCAACAAGCTCTAAATGAGAGCGTGGCCAAAAATGGAAATGCCAATAAACGAAGTGAGCCAAGAATCATCATTTTTAGTCTTCATGACTAATATAATATTATTTTTCTTCTCATAAATGTCATCTTAGTTACATTATGTCTGGTTATAACTGGACTTTTCTTCTGAATGTACAGATTTCAAACAGACTCCAGCCAATATCACAGGCCCTTCCATCAACATGAAGAAGAGGAGGCACGGAGAAGAGGAGATGTATTACATACCAGTGAGTTGGACTGGCAAGATTATGGAATTCAATTATGTGGTTAATTGTCTGTTTTGGTGCTTTGATGATTAATTGTCTGTTTTGGGCACCATACAGAAATCTAATGTATTCAAAATATGAGTATATACTATATATGTATATAAAATGATAGTTAATTAATATATTTGAACATAGTTGAAGTCAGAATTATGAGCCATCCTGCATTTTTTTAAATTGTCCGTAGTCAATGTGTGTGTGTGGATGTTTCCCAGAGATAGGTTGTGGCTGGAAGGACATCCGCTGCATAAAAACGTGCTGGATGAGTTATCGGTTCATTCCACTGTGGCGACCTCAAATTGACGAAGGACTAAGCTGAAAAGAAAATGAATGAATGAATACTGTGGAAAAATTCCTTGTTCTGTTGAACATTATTTGGGAAATAATTAAAAAGAAAAAATTCAATTCTAATTCTGATTTTTTTGCAATATTTTGAAATATATGTTGTATATATGTACATGTATGACATCTTTTATTTCTATGAAATTCAAATATGAACTTGGATGTTAAATATGTGATTTGAACATAATTCCATATATCAGATTTCTATATGGGGCTGCCCTGTTTCTTTTAATGTATTGAGATTATTTGACTCTTTTGTCAATTCGCACCTCTAAATATTAAAGTAATTTACTTAATGCAAAAATAATGTAAACAACCACTACAAACTTGCCTAAATCACATTTTTGAAGTATGCAATTTTAAAGTAATTACAGCAAGACAACCATGGTTAGAATAAATAACCACATTTAGACAAAATTTTTGCATTTTCGTTTTTTAACAGGAAAAAAATATCCCAAAAATATGAGCTGATAAAAAGGCTATGCTATGCTGTGCCTAGCATTATATTCACTCTCCCTCAATCTGTATTTACTGTGCAGTCTAAATTGTCTTTCACTCTGGACGCAGAAAGCACTGTGCTATGAAACCCATTGGGCAGGCTGACCAAAACACAAGAGCACCAAAGCACACCTTTGACTCCCTTGTGGCACGGTCAAAGTCAAAAATAGCTTAATATTCCACATGTATAGATATCTATGCATGAACCGCAGATGTTTACCAGAAAAGCAAAGTCCAAATAAGTCTCAAACAAGGCCATTTATTTGTAGTATGCTTGTTCCTGCTGCTTGCAATAGTGCTAATGTGTTGTCATGGCAACACTGGTCAAATGACACCTCTCGACCAGTTCACTGTCAGTAAACGTTTACTGTCCATGGTTATTTTATTTGCTTGTGGCATTGGCAATTTAGTTTTTTCAGCCAAGTGCATCCAGATTTGTCAGTTTTTGGCATTTGAATGCTGTTGAAGAACGTGAAACATAATCTACTTAAAATCTTTGCAACTTGATTTTTGTCCCTTAAAATGCTTTGATTGAAAAAGAAGTTAATTTTTCTTGTCATGTAATACATTCGGATTGTTTTGCAGGTGCGCGGCAGGGAAAACTTTGACATCCTGATGAAGATAAAGGACAGCTTGGAGCTTGTAGAGTTTGTCCCACAACAGTTAGTGGATTCATACAGACAACAACAGCAGCAGCTCCTCCAGAGACAGTGAGTGTTTACATAGCGATCCTACACTGCCATTATGATATTTATTCATATTTTACTTCAGCATCATATATGTTTGAAAATAATTAGCTGTAGAAAACAATTCTTTAAAGGGACAGTTCACAAAAAAATGAAAATTCTGTCATTTACTCATTATTTGCTTGTTCTAAACCGTCATGAGTTTCTTCTATTGAACACTAAAGAAGATGTTTTGAAGAAAGCTGGAAACCTGTAACCATTGACTTCCATAGTATTTGCTTTTCAAAGGTTACAGGTATTCAGCTTTCATCAAAATATCTTTCTTTAACAGAATAACAAAAATCATAAAGATTTATAACCACTTGAGGATGAGTAAATAGTGAGTAAATGTTAATTATTGGGTGAACTATCTCTTTAATTTGTTATAATATTTCGGAATTTCTAAACTTTTTTATTAAATAACTGGATCTTGGGTTAGTGTAAGAGACATTTGAAAATATTAATGACCCCAAACGTTTGAACAGTAGTGTGTATATAAATAAATAAAGATCTGCTATACTGTACTTTCTTTAGTATCTAGCATTTTAGTGTTTATTTGAGGGCTGTGTACGAATTGTATCTCTGTCATGTGATTTACAGAAGTCATGTCGCCTCTCCGTCTTCATACGGGACACTCAATAACATGAATAAGATTCACGGACCAATCAGCAAACTCCCCTCAGTGAATCAGCTCGTGACACAACAGACCCAGCAGAACGCAGGACCATCAGCTTCCTTATCACATATGGGTAAGCTTCAGATTTCAGTAACATTTGCATAGTCCTTTCAACAGATTTCCCATGAAAACACAGCATTTGCTCCATTTATATGAAAAGATTTTAGGACTATTTCATAAGACAGTCTCTGTTGACATCCGATGGTGAAACTATGTAACATTAACTGTCAATCACTACAAGCAGACCATTTTAGAGTACAAAACACTTGTTTTAGGGTGCTTTCACACCTATAGATCGATTGTTTTGTTCTGAAACAAGGATTAAAAGTGTTCGCTTTCACTCGGCAAAGTTTCTAAACAGACCAAAATTCTAAAAACAAGTCACATGCTCGTAAACTCTCCTTACATTGGTCAGAGTTTGGTTAATTTTCAGGATTTCACTCAGCTGTCATACGTCGTTATTTTAACTTATGACAACAAGATATAAGACATTATAAGCGAAAATGTGCACTTTAGTTTTGAATGGGGACACCCATGGACATAGTCATCACCAAATATAAGGGTATCAGAGGTAATAATTTCTCATCCATAGCCTCATTTCAATTGTCAAGGGTTGTAAAATATATATATATCATGCATTCACTTTTGTATTCACACTTATACAGGTCGGAATGATATCTTTACCTATCATTCCCTCTTCTTATAGTCATATACACTCACCGGACACTTTATTATGTACATCTGTCCAACTGCTTGTTAACACAAATTTCTAATAAGCCAATCAAATGGCACAATCTCAATACATTTAGGTATGTAGACATGATCAAGATGATCCAAGATGATCTGCTGCAGTTTAAACCAAACATCAGAATGAGGAACAAAGGTTATTTAAGTGACTTTGAACGTGGCATGGTTGTTGGTGCCAGACGGGCTGGTCTGAGTATTTCAGAAACTGCTGATCTACTGGTATTTTTATGCACTACCATCTCTAGGGTTTACAGAGAATAGTCTGAAAAAGAGGAAATATCCAGTGAGCGGCAGTTCTGTGTTCGCAAATGCCTTGTTGATGCCAGAGGTCAGATAGAAAGGCAACAGTAACTCGAACCACTCTTTACAACAGAGGTATGCAGAAGAGCATCTCTGAACACACAACACTTCCAACCTTTTGGCAGATGGGCTACAACAGCAGAAGACCACATCAGGTGCCACTCCTGTCAGCTAAGAACAGGAAACTGTGGCTACAATTCACACTGGCTCAGCAAAATTGCACAATAGATGATCGGAAAAACGTTGCCTGGTCTGATGAGTCTCGATTTCTGCTGCAACATTTGGATGGTAGGGTCAGAATCTGGTGTCAACAACATGAAAGCATGGATCCATCCTGCCTTTTATCAACAATTCAGGCTGGTGGTGGTGGTGGTGTAATGGTGTGGGGGATATTTTCTTGACACACTTTGGGCTCATTAGTACCAATTGAGCATTGTGTCAACGCCACAGTCTACCAGAGTATTGTTGCTGACCATGTCCATCCCTTTATGACCACCGTGTGCCCATCTTCTGACGGCTACTTCCAGCAGGATAATGCGCAAATCATAAGACTGGCTTCTTAAACATGACAATGAGTTCACTGTACTCAAATGGCCTCCACAGTCACCATAGCCCAATCCAACAGAGCACCTTTGGGATGTGGTGGAACGAGAGATTCGCATCATGGATGTGCAGACGACAAATCTGCAGCAACTGAGTGATGCTATCATGTCAATATGGACCAAAATCTCTGAATATTTCCAGTACCTTGTTGAATCTATGCCACGAAGGATTAAGGCAGTTCTGAAGGCAAAAAGGTGTCCAACCTGGTACTGGTAAGGTGTATCTAATAAAGTGGCCCAGTGAGTTTATATACCTATTACATATGCATTATAAACTGTGATATAGCCTGGTTCATTAGTTTGTCGAATCATATCACTTTCTCATTACAACCGAACTGCTCAATTCAATCTAGCCAAGACCTCAATCAGGCGATCTCAGAAAGTTTTTTTTGGCGTGGATCCGATTGCAATATGCCCAAACGAACAGAAATAAGGGGGCAAACCAGCCAGGTTTTGAAATAAACGTCTAGGTGTGAAAACACCTTTAAATACTACTATTATGTATATCAAATGTCATTTTTTTAGTGTAGTGTAAGTTTCCATGGTGACAAAAAACCCAATCAAAACCAACCCAGCTTCTTAAGCCCAAAAACTTCTAAACCATATGTTATATGTTCAATAAATATCACATGATGTTTGCTGTGAATGTTTTTTGGGGTCAGTCAGACTTATTATGACTGTATCACATGTTCCTGTTGCGATTAATTGTTGAAGCTATGAATCATAGAATACGCTAATAACACAATATTGATCTAAGCTGCAAAAAAAGGCTTTAACAGGTATAATAATAAAAAATACATAGTGTATTGCTTTATTGTATATACATGTTCAGAGTAAACTAGTGTTTCAACCTAATTACATTGCATAAGGTTTGTAAAGTACAACAGGTAATACTTTACAATAGTCGCATTAGTTAACGTTAATGGATTTACATCCACACAACAGTGAGAAAAAATTCAGATTTATTATAGACTATTATAGACTATGTCAATATCACTTTAAAAAAAGCTGAATTTGATTAGTTATTAACTTCATTTATTAAGACAATTATGACTTTTATGTTAATGCGTTATTAGGGATTAACTAAGAAATTAATATCAGATAAGATTACAAATAGCTTTTGTAGTTTTCAGGGTTTAGTTTAATTCACTAATTGGAGTCTTATTGCACAGTGTTACATACAACGCATTAGCCCTGTTAATTTATCAATTTTAATACATAAAGGGAATTTCCTATCAATATTTAAGCATGTTTTAGGCCAGTTTAACGTGAAAATGTTTGTGTTTAAACTATTAAGCTAAATCACTAAGAATTAGCCACTGCTATTAACACCACTGCAAATACAAAGTGATTATTCAATAATATTAAACAATAAATCTAATAAATAATTATTCACTGGGCGGCGCGGTGGCTCAGTGGTTAGCACTTTTACCTCACAGCAAGAAGGGTGATGGTTCGAGTCCCGGCTGGGCCAGTTGGCATTTCTGTGTGGAGTTTGCATGTTCTCCCCGTGTTGGAATGAGTATCCTCCAGGTGCTCCGGTTTCCCCCACAGTCCTAAGACATGCACTATAGGTGAATTGGATAAGCTCAATTGGCTGTAGTGTATGTGTTTGAATGCGAGAGTGTATGGGTGTTTCCCAGTACTGGGTTGCGGCTGGATGGACATCCGTTGCGTAAAAAATATTCTGGATATTTAATGGTTCATTCCGCTGTGGCGACCCCTGATGAATAAAGGAACTAAGCCGAGGGAAAATGAATGACTGAATGAATTATTCACTGTATACTGAAGTGTCCGTGATATCAGTATTTAATCAATCATTTTATTTTCGGCTTAGTCCCTTTATTCATCAGCAGTCCCCACAGTGGAATGAACCGTCAACTTATCCAGCATATGTTTTACACAGCAGATGCCCTTCCAGTTGCAACCCAGTACTGGGAAACATCCATACGCATTCATTCACACTCATACACTACGGCCAATTTAGTTTATTCAATTAACCTGTGGGGTAAACCGGAGCACCCGGAGGAAACCCATGTGAACACAGGAAGATTATGCAAACTCCACACAAAAATGCCAACTGAGCCAGCCGAGACTCGAACCAGCAACCTTCTTGATGTGAGGTGACAGTGCTAACAGTGTCATCAATATCAATATTGCACATGTTCATTATCATGATATATTAAACTGTTGAATATCACATGTCTATCAGTTTATAGTGTTTTGTTGATGGGGATTTGTTGTTGCAGGTGCGAACATGTTGGGTGGACACCACATGCAGTCTAACGGCGACGTGAATGGCGCTCACCCGTCCCAGTCTATAGTGTCCACCTCTCACTGTACCCCTCCCCCACCTTACAACCCCGACCCCAGCCTCGTCAGGTACTTCACCCTGCAGTAGAGCACATTTACACTGCACTACACGGCACCTATACACAAATCAGCCTCTGAAACATTCTTATTCTAGACATGGGTAACACTTTACAATGAGATACTCTTAGTAATATTAGTAAACATGAATTAAGATGTTTACATGGTCAACAATATGCAGACGTTAATACAATTAAAGTTCAGTGATTAAAGTTCAGCCAAAAATTAAAAGCTTCCTATTAGTGCTTTGAAATGTGCATTCTTCATTCGAAATTTGACGTAATCTCAACTTAAACATCAAGAGGGGGCAGGACATAGAGTAGCTCCACCCCTTTAAAAAAACAGCCAATAGCATTTTTGTTTTATCTCAGCTCTGCCAGTGAGAGTAGTTGAGCTCAAGCCCATCAAATGAGAAGCATCTTGAAGTGTGGCTGGGCATGTCAGATACTAGAGAGCATTTGATTGGTCATGATTTGATGAGAAACTGAAGTATGAGGTGACGTGAATAAAAATGTTGATCCATTTAGGCAGAAGCGACAAACTGCAAGCTTTGAATGTTTATATCAGGTTTATATCTTATAAATGCAGATTTTGATTTTTGGAGCACACAAGCTAATAGACATCCATAAAAACTAACTAGTGTTGTTAACAAGTAGTGGCTAAACAAGTACTTTTTAAACAGCTAAAGTCATTCTTGAAGTAAGCACAAATCGAATTGAGACATGGGGCCCTGACATACACCTGGCGCAATAAGGCACAAGATGTGTTTGGTGCGATTTGTTGCTATTTTCAGACCAGCAAAACAGTCATTTTTACATTTTGCGCCACGTTGTTTAAATAGCAAATTCATTTGCACCACTTTGTGGACACATGGGTGTGCCGATTTGAATAGGAGCTGTGTTTCTACTTCTGCGTCGATCAATCCGCGTGACCCACGGCGCATGCCTTGCGCCTTGCCGTTCATTTATACTTCTGCGCACTGTTTGTGTTGCTCTGCAATAACACTTCCAAAACACTAGCAGGCAGTGGGTTTTTATGTTCCTCTGTGTCAAGTTTTTTCGTGGGTATTTAGTTTTTTCTGAACGCTACTTTAATGTACAAGTAGCTAAAACTCACTCATTCAGAGGCGGGAACCGGCAGTGATGCAACAACTTGATTTTAAGGTAAACACAAAACAGAAGTTACTATCTGGAGCTCCTTCACTGGACTCGACACTTTTAAACACTCACTCCAACGGGTTTGTACGGCTCTCAGTTCTGCCAACACTCGTCAGCGATACCAAGCAGACCAATCACAGAGCTTGCGATACGCGGTGTTGCGTCGTGTAGTTAAATTGTCACAGTTAGCCTCGCCTCCCTCGCCATAGTAAGCTACGGCGACAGCGCATATGAGATCAATGCATCAGTACATAATAGCCGGTTATGATTATTACTGAACCGATACCGAATTGTCCGCGACTGCATCGTGGTGCACTGAAGAAACAATTAATTTTGACACCCCTAGTGCTTGAGAGGCATCTTTTTTGAATGATTTACTAATAGCCGCAAGCGTTATGCGCGCTTATGTGCCCTGCGCGCCTCACATTTTTGCCTTTGCGTGCCGTGAAAAAAGTCAATTTTGAGCGGAAAAGGTGTGTTACGTCAGTCACTTTTCTTTTTCATTCTCCAATCAAAAAAAAACAGAGGCGGGGTTTCCGTTGAGGTGCCTGTAGTGTTTGTGTTGTCAAGACAACAACGGACACTTTTGAAGATGGAGGAGTGACTTGTGGTTGCTGTTTTGAGTTATCCGGAGCTGTATGAATCACAAATCTTGAATATCACAATATTATTAAATATTAAAATTATCAACAGAAACACTCAAGAACAATACCCAGCTTATCTAATCGTTGTCTAGCGACATTAAAAAATGTCAACAAAAAAGGCAGTGTGGTGCGCCTTTTGTTTTTGAAACATAAATGCGCGTTCGGCGTGATCAGCCCCTAAATCAGCCTTTAAGGCGCATTGTTGGCACGTTGCTATTTTGAGAAACTGAAATAAATCGCACCACTGACCAATTGAAAGCTGTTCTAAAGTCCAGCTCAGATTGTGTTAGTTATGCACCTATGCAGTCCAGGGTCTCCAGTAGAGTGACTGCAACACCGTTTTCTTACTCCACGAAAGTAAAGAGTGAATGGAGAAGGCTCACGCTGCAGATGATCTGTTCAACTATTTTCCCGCTAGTGAAGTGTTCAGTTTTTCCACTTATAAAGTTCGCCATGTAAATAGCAAATGTGTTATGGCATGACGCAACTAACTCTTAAAGGGAATGGTAGATGAGACTCTGATTGTTTTAATGCACAATATGCTCAAAACACACCCAGAACTCATTAAAAGAGTAAGCACAACCCTGTTAGACCATGCGTCGCAGTGCAAACTATATTTTTCTCCGTTCTTAAAATAGCAAAAGTAGATTCGGACGTGTCCTTAATGCTTTTGCGCCATGCACATTAGACTTGGCGCCTAGATCATTAAAATAGAGCCCATGGATTTGGTTGTACTTGGGGTGGCATGGTGGCTCAGTGGTTAGCTCTGTCACCTCACAGCAAGAAGGTCGCTGGTTTGAGTCCCGGTTGGGCCAGTTGGCATCTCTGTGGGGAGTTTGCATGTTCTCCCCGTGTTGGTGTGGGTTTCCTCCACAGTCCAAAGACATGCACTGTAGGTGAATTGGGTAAACATAATTGTTCGTAATGTATGAGTGTGTGTGAATGCGAGAGTGTATGGCTGTTTCCCAGTACTGGGTTGCGCCTGAAATGGTATCCTCTGCGTAAAACATATGCCAGAATAAGTGGCAGTTCATTCCACTGTGGCAACCCCTGATAAATAAGGAACTAAGCCGAAGGAAAATGGATCAATGAATGAATGAATTTGATTGTACTTACATGGTTGTTGTCTTATTCTATTAGTTGAGTAAAAGATTGTCCCACTTCCGTCCTAGTAAACACCAATCAGAGACAAGCTGAGATGTCTTTTGCAAAAAGGAGAAAAAATTATTTGATTAGTGGTTATGAACTGTAGCCATCTGGCTAGCTAATGTTAACTAATGGGTAATTATTGTAAAGTGTTACCAATCGTTAGGTAGAGCTGTGGAATTATACTACACAAGAGAGTATTTTGATTATAATGACACCTTTGTACATAAGAATAATGAAATTGTAAATATTTCTCTGCTGGTCAGAGAAAGCTTTTGACGTTTGAGCCTTTTTGATAATTATACATGTTCAAATTTCAAGCACATTACTTGTTTACATTTTTCATAATCATATACACACACATGGGCTGGGCAGGGGTGGCGAGGTTACTTTCTAAATGTCCTGTACAGTTTGATGAGTCTCACAAAAACATGTCTGGTACACCTCAGAATGAAAAATAAGATATTATATTTTGCTTGGTTTGGTTTAAGCATTATTAAAGGCAAACATTGCATTCAGATATTAGTGTTATGATAATTACATTAAATAATGATATATAATAAATGTTTTTTGTCCATAGTATTTTTTTTATTAATCAATTTAAAAATGCACAAATACTAATTACATTTTATATTTTAGTCTTTTCTTATTATATTTGTTGGGAAAATGCTTTATATTAATTCAAATGTATGTTATAAAAATGTTAAAACAATAAATGTTGCCTCAAAAATACTTAAAACCCCTAAAATTATGTTTTTTTTTTTGCAAATTATAATTTTTTTTTCTTTTGATTTTGGATTGAAAAATGTCTGAGTTTTTCTGAGATTCACCTTCACCTTTGTTTTAGTCCATTACCATCAACAACCTGTGATCAATATTTACCCAGTTTATAACTGGGTAAAATGTTCATTCTGGCACTAAATATGTCTCACAGACTCCATTGTCAAAGGTTTGCTTATTAAAATAAATGTTCTTGAGTCCATGTTTTGTTTAAAGTGACTTAAAATGCACAACTGCTTAATTAAATTAGATATAGTGATAGTTAAGTCATCAAAAAAACATGATGATGTAACAATTCCTTACTTCCTTGTGGTTTTGTTTGTCGCAGCTGCTGTAGTTTAAAATACTCTGTCAGCTTTATTTGCTACATTTACTGTAATTTTTTTATTGTATCAGGCAAATCATAATTTGCTGAAATATTTATAATAAAAAGATCAACACAATGAAAAATTTTGTTACGCATCATTAATGTAATTGCATGTTGTGATTGCTTTTTCCATTTCTAAAATCAAATCCTCTGAAAAATTCATACACAGCATGAAGCTTTTCATTTACCTACACCACAGTTCAAAAGTTTGGTTGTTGTTGTTTTTTTTTTTTTTTAAGCAAATTAATGTTCATTTAGCCAAGGATGCAATGCATTGATCAATACTCACCATATAAAAAGTAGAACATTTTGTAAGAATTTTCAAATGTTCTTATGAACATTTATAGAATAAAATGATTTGAAAAAAAAAATATTTCTGTATTAATGGGTACTGAAAATACACCTTTAACATTACAGGAATAAATCAATTAAAATAATACACAGTTGTCTTGAATAATTGTAATAATTTCTCATAGTATTAATTAGTAATGCACCCCTACAATATTTTTGTCCAATACAGATACTAACAAAAATCTATGGATGATACTGTGACTGATATTAACAAAAATCTTAAGGCTGAAACTGACATTAACAAAAAACTCTTGACTAATACCAATAATAACAAATAATCTTTTGGCTGATACCGATATTAAATAAACTTTGGCTGATTTTGATGCCAATAATATTAAAAAAAAAATTTGGCTAAAATCAATAACAACATTAACAAAAAACTTGTGGCCAATACTGGTTTTTAAAAAACATTTGGCTGATAACAATATTGACAAAAAAACTTTTGACCAATAACAATATTAACAAACTTTTGGCTGATAGCAATATCGATATTAACAAAAAACTTTTGATCAATACCGATATTAACAATTAACTTTTGGCTGATATTAATATCGATATTAACAAAAATATTCTGATC
>CAIGQZ010032926.1:467221-477243 GCA_903798205.1 Danio tinwini | reverse complement strand
ATAAGTATTATAATACACTGGATTTTGTGTCTCTGCAATGCATTTGACATCTACACACTGATGCACTTTTGACCACCACAATAACACGAAAAGGATTATAATATGAGTTTTATTCATCTGAAAACTTCAATTCAAAATGACGAATTTACACTGGATTTTGTGTCCCCGCAACGCATGTAAACTATCTTGATGTCAAAATGACATCAAACTGACGCCTAACATTGGCGTCAAAAATTAATTACATCAATCCTGTAATTGTTTTTGGACGCAAACGTTAGGCGTCAAATTGAAGTTGTTTTTAAATTAAAGGTAGTCAATTGACATCAAATTGATTTGCATTTTTGTGTTTTTTTATGTCGTTTTGACATTAAGGTGCCCGCTGGGTTGGTCTCCATCACCAAGTAGAACTAATAATAATAATAATTCCTTACATTTATATAGCGCTTTTCTGGGCACTCAAAGCGCTTTACACATGGGGAGAGAATCTCCTCATCCACCACCAGTGTGTAGCATCCACCTGGATGACGCGACGGCAGCCATTTTGCGCCTGTAAACAGAGAAAATATTATATGCTATTCCTTCTATGCTAATGAAGGACTACTGAGACATTCCAAGCATGGGATGGGTCCTCCTGGCGTGGCAGAGTTCATCACAGCTCCAATACACATCTCTGCCATTTGCTTACAGTAACCATGTGCCTTTCACCATACACAATTAATCTGCTTGTGATCTTCCTTCATATAACTTTGTCATGTTTGGTGTCATTTGACAGTTTATGACTTCAGCGTTGTAGTGCTGAAATCAACAGAGACATTAATTAATTGTATTTCAATATACAATATATTTACCATAGTTGAGTCATGGCCTGAGGAGAGTATATAAATATACTTCTCCCCACTTTAACTCCTCAACTTTGCTTTCATGTTCAGCTGGTTTTGGGGGTTGGTTTTCACTCAATGCTTTGCTCAGGGTATAATAAGGAAAGGTAACTGTTGATCGGGGAGAATGGCTTTTACTCTGCTTCTCCCGCACACCGATGCGTAGCCTCATATGCTAACAAAGGCAGTTTCACTGTCTTTGTTGCTCAGCAGTGTATGTTACAGCTTATTTCTTCATACAGTATGTTCGTTTGTTTCATTCTACTGTCTGTATATTTAAACATGTAACTTAATAAACAACTTTGCCTGTTTTAGGGCCTTGAGATTCTTTCTCTTTATCAATGATGATAACAACTTTAATGGAGTCAGATTAATTACAATGGAGTCAGATAAATAAATGATCTAAACACGCCATCCTTCAACTGCTTTCTGTTTCCGATTATTGGTTCAGAATAGCAGCGCGAGTTTCAAGCCTTACAGTTTGGCGAACCCGACGTGCTAAAATTTTGGCGAGTTTTAATCGCAAGATACATTTTGTATCAACATCTACTTTGCTTATCCTGGAAATTGATTATTTTGCTCTTGGACACATGATGGTCATCAGACAGAGAACTCTTCTGAGTGGATTAAAGCTGAACTTCTAACCACAGAGTGGGTAAGTCTGTTTTCATTGCTTCATGGCATGGTAGGGAAAGTCTCCATTTGCATGAATTGTATGAAACAGGAATTAGAAGTATCAGAATAACTCAAGTAATCATCTCACTGTGAAATCCAAGTAAAAGTCCTCCAATATGGAGTGGAATATTTATAACGATCATGATCTGTTTACATTGTGGACTGAAAATGTTGAGCCTGTACTGTACAAACTCACTAGAAAAGGCCTTAATTTGGATGCTACTAGTGAGCACATTTCCATATGGTGGAAAACAGTGGGCATTAAACAAAAGAAATGTCAGATTAATTACAATGGAGTCAGATAAATAAATGATCTAAACACGCCATCCTTCAACTGCTTTCCGTTTTCGATTATTGGTTCAGAATAGCAGCGTAAGTTTCCAGCCTCACACGTTAGAGCGCACACCGCACACCACACACCAGCTGATTGACAGAGTGATGAAGCCAATTATGATAAGGGGAGGAGGCCATGATGGAAGAGGCCAGGGTTAAACCCCTACTCTTTTTCGAAGGACATCCTGGGTATTTTAATGACCACAGAGAGTCAGGAGCTCGGTTTAACGTCTCATCCGAAAGACGGCGACCACTGAGCAGTATAGAGTCCCCGTCACTATACTGGGGCATTAGGACCCACACAGACCGCAGGTTGGGCGCCTCCTGCTAGTCTCACTAACACCACTTCCGGTAGCAACCTAGCTTTCCCATGTAGTCTCCCATCCAGGTACTGACCGGGCGCAGCCCTGCTTAGCTTCAGTGGGTGACCATGTGAGAGTTGCAGAGAGCTAGCTGCTGGCTACTAGCAGTTCTAGTAGAACTACTAGAACTTGCTTCAGTTCAGACTTAAGTCCAGTCTTGTGTAGCCAGACCTTTAGACTGAAAGCAGACTTTTAAACTGAACTCTTTTACAACTTTGATTGGTCTGACTGACCTCAACTAAACAAGCCAAAGGTGACAGAGGCAAAGAACTCAAACTCCATCAACTGAAGAAAAAAAGGGAGAAACCAGGTTTAGTGGAGCAGTTGTCCTCTGATCAGGGTTGCCAGTTTATGACAACAAAACTAAGATTAAAAACAATATAAAACTAATATTTATAAATAAAAGCAAAGAGTTAAAAATAAACATAATTATAAAATAAATTTAAATTATAAATACATATGTTCAGTTTATTTGTGTAGCACTTTTCACATTAATTATTGTTTCAAAGCTTTACTAAAGGTGCACATTATTGCATTACACTCAAAATCAGAAAAGTTAAGCTTATTAGCTACCATAACTAATTAACTAATTACTAATAACTTTTAACAGTTAGATTATTATACATAACCATAGTGAACTTGCAGTTATATACTATATAGGGGATGTCTATGTGTACATGTTCAATGAAGTGTATTTGTGTACTAAGTGTATGTGTTGTCCTCAAAGTCCTCGGTGGTTGGTATCATCTCTTCCCAGGTCTTGGATCCCATCAAGTGGTGCCGCACAGTCTCTAGAAGCCTCGGGATGGGAATCCTTAGTTGAAAATAGAGAACAAAGAATATAATTAGCGTAGCTGCTGTTCACAAATAATATATAGTATTTGAATGAGATATTTATGTCAATGTGAAAATGTGAAGGGTGCTATAAATTAAAATAGGAGTTATATAAACAAATATAGACTAACATAGTGCATCTAACATCTAACATAGTGCCTAATGCATTAAGGTGTGTCCTACGGGTGGTTTGTCAAGCTCACTCACCTGCATGGAGCACACACACATACATCACCTATTTACCAAAATGATAGGTCTTTAATCTAGTTTTGAACTGTGAGAGTGTGTCTGAGCCTCGGACTTTATCAGGAAGGCTATACCAAAGTTTAGGAGCCATAAATGAAACAACTCTGCCTCCTTTAGTGGACTTTGCTATTCTGGGTACTACCAGAAGCCCTGAGTTTTGAGAACTTAAAGAGCGTGTTGGATTGTAGTGAGACCAGAAGGTTGGTTAGATAAACAGGACCTAGATTATTTAAAGCTTTATAGGTAAGAATCAATATTTTATATTCAGTACAAAACTTAACAGGCAGCCAGTGTAAGGAGGATAAAATTGGGGTAATAGGCCCCGTTTACACTAATACGTTTGAGTTTTAAAATGCATAGGTTTTGCTACAGTTACGCTATCCGTCCACACTACGACGGAGTTTTCGAGCCCTGAAAACAGAGCGTTTTGGAAACGCTGAAGACATCAAAAATGTTGAGGCGTCGTGTAGCTTCATAATATGAGCATCATCTTCATGCATATTTATAACAAAATGGAGCCTATAACATTACTGCCACCTTTCATTTTCATTGAAAATACGAAACATACCCTCTCTTTCATTGAACATAAGTTTTAATAAATAATAAAGGCCATTATAAAAGTATAACGCACAATAAGTTTATATAATAGAGAAAAAAAGGCAAGCAATCAGTCAGATGTGGTGTCCGCAGTTACATTAATTAGGATATTAACCTGACTTATCTTTGCGCTCAGCCAAAACACATTACCTGAAAACAAGTAATAGATTCAAAAGACCAAAGTTGGGGAATATGTAGTTAGATATAGACAACAAGATGAATTAAATATCAGGTTTAACAAATATAGTAAGATTAGATCCAGCAGGAGATCTGTGATGAACAGTCAGACGTGCACTACTCTCATATGGGTATGTGCTCAAAGCACGCTGCAGCGCATACCAGAGAGTGTGTGTGTGTGTGTGTGTGGTCACGTGATGTGCGTTTTCACCGTTTTAATATAGACAGAGAGCTGTTCAGAAACGCTGAGTGAAACGCTAGTATGGACGCGGATCGTTTTCATTCTAAAACGCTGTTTTAAAACTAAAACATACTAGTGTAAACGGCGCCTAAGAATGTAACCTTTTAGATTTCATACCGCTGTCCCTCCCCCCCACTTTTAAAATGTCCACTCCGCCCCTGTTCCACAGTAATGCATTAATGTAATGGACGCAGTAATGTAACGAATTGCATTTTAAATTTGTGTAATTTGATTATACAGTTACTAAAGTCAATGTAATTCTGTTACTTACGGTACAAATATAGTTTTTGAAAGAAAGAAAATGCTTCTTTTAAATCATGTTTGCTACTGCAACGTCACTTAATGAGCATGTGCTTTTAAATAGCTGGAGAACGCAAGCTGAAATGGTTGCTGAAGAGAGTGGTTGCTTCTTCAAGTGGAAATACAGACATTACTTTCATTTCATTGAGCTTAAAAATAAAAATATTGCTGTGAAATGCAGTCTACGTCCAGAACTTTCGACTGCTTTTAACTCGACCTGAAACTTGTTTAAGCATTTAAAAAAGAAAGCATTCGACGACAATACTAGTCACCAAGGAGGACACCGGCACCCAAAAACACAGCAGCCCAACTCAGCCTAAACAAACTAAATAGAATTTTTGTGCAGGATCGGGAGTGAAGGTGTCTTCTGAATGTGTTGAGAAGCGAAGCTGCTTATGGGGCCGTTCACATATTGCATCTTTTGCGCACATGCATATTGGGAGCGCATATTTAAATGCGCTCGCTTTTCCCAGGCGCACCCAGTTGAAACCCGCGAGTCATGTGACAAGAACTGACCGATCAGCTTCATACTTTGGAACATACACATTTCGGTAGACTAATTACTAGGCCCACACGGAATCTGCACGTGCAGAATTCTGCAGATTTTTTAGCCCATCATTAATTCTGTTTATTTACTTCAGTAAATGTGTGAAAATCTGTTAGATTTTTAAATTACAGTAATGTTACTGACTAATATGAAAATGTTCATCTGATTTATGTACAATGCAGTTTGTACAGTAATATTTTCTGTCTTTTAGTAGAGATATTATATGAGAGACTTGCTTTGTTTACCAAATAAAGTAAATCTAATTGGATTTGCATTTAAAACATTAAATAAAAGTTAAAAAGGTAGTATTTTTTATTTCACATATTAAGGTTTTAGTTACGATACTCCCAAAATAATTCCTCAGAAATCCACAGATTTTTACCGAAATTCGCAGCAAAAATGTCTGCAGATTCCGTCTGGCCCTACTAATTACCACAGACAAACACAGAACACGCAAACAATGCAGTGCTTTTTTATACTATGAATGTCAGTAGTTACAGGTATCCAGTTTTCTTCTGAACGTCTTCTTTTGTGTTCAAAAAATAAAAATAAAAAGATAAACAGGTTTGGAACAAGTGAATGATGAGAGCATTTTAAGTTTTGGCTGAACTCTTTAAGTCTTTTGAATATGTCAAGCTGCTGTGACCAACCCATTGTAATGATTCTCAGTGAATATTAAATTACAGAAAGAGCTGCAGTTTATTTTGTATTTTTTGTAGGTTTTATGTGTTTTAAAAGTAACTTTAAAGTAAAGTGACAAAAGACCCCTGATTAATAATGGGACTAAGCCGAAAAGGAAACTAACAAATGAATAAATATATATTTTTATTTATTAAACTGTGGTTATGCATGGCAAAAACAGCCACGAACATAACGAAAGGGTAGTCAATTTGAACAGTACCCAAGGGTTAACTATCTACTTTAATTCACTAGTACAGAGATGCCCAAACTAGGGCCCTTGGCTCATGGTAACCTTAGATTAGACCAGCCATCCAATCTAAGAAGAGTGGGAAAATGATAGGGATGTTTTTAAGATTGTGAATTCAAATGTAACCCTTTGTTTTGTTGTTAAAAGCAAACTTATATGAAATGATGTAAATGAAGCAGATTTTGTATATGTTTATACATACTGTCACGTGACAACGCAGAGACTTTAGTAAGCAAATCAAGTCAAAGCCAGATTCTGCTTGATTCGTATTCAGCATTGAACTCCACTGTGTTATAAATGTGATTGTTTGTGTTTTGCATTGCAATAAGTTATCATTTAAAATGGTATGCTGCATTACTTTATACGATTTAAAGTATTGTTTTCTATTCATTTTGTAATATTATGAAAAAAATTGGAAATTACCAATGACAGAATGTAAAATAGTTTGTTATATTTACCTTCGGCCCACGGCTCTCGGTGATATTTGTATTTTGGCCCTTCGTACGAAAACGTTTGGTGACCCCTGCACTACTATGAAGGCCTGCATATGGATTGAGCGCAGGAGCGATGTGTTCTGCTATCGGCTGATTTGGGCTGGCGCGCTCGCGGTTACAGAAGCACTGACGTGTTCACAGTGCAGCAGCGCGACGCGCGGATCGGTAGCCGAAAGTGACACAGCGGCACAACCGGGTAAGACAAATACATTTCCTCTTACCTCACTCCTATTTTGAACCTTTCACAGGCCCTCCTGCTCCTATTGTATGTTAACTCTCCGCCTAATTTTAATTACCCCCCAGTGGCAGGACGACTGCTAACGTATATGTTCTGTAAGATGCGATATTAGATGGTGCTAGCAAAGTTTACCCGTTCGGATTTCCCCGGAAGTGAGTTGTCCACTTTTTATGTGTGTCTTCTGGCCTTTGTAGTTTCTTCTTCATACCTAGCAAATGACATATTTGCGAATTAAAACTACAACCCGTATGTTTCCGCCTGAGGCAAATCACGTTGCGTAGGAGACCGGGAAGTGTAGTTTATTAGTATCTTCCGTATTGCGTGTGTCAATGTAGAAGTATTTGTTTAGAAACTACAGCAACCAGGATGCTCTACGCCTTAAAGGAATCACTTAGCTACGGCTAAAAGCCCGATGCTAAATAGCAAATTAGCTTACAAGCTCTGCCCATTAGGCTTCTGGTTACAATATCAGTGAGTTCATTAAATAAACGCAGAGGTAAGTATAAAAACAGACTGAGAATAGATACACACCGGAACTAAAGCCACTGTTCATTTGCATGCACTGCCCTGTTTGGTGTAGACGTCAGGAAATGGATCAAGGTTCTGCACTGGGATCACTAAAATTATTTTGCTATTTAAATACATTATTTGGCATCCACCACAGTGAATCATTAGATTATGCTGTCGACTTCGCCAATGACTTAAATATGGTATTTTAAGAGTTATGTTTTGAGGCAAAACATCAAACCGGCCCTTCATTCATTTGATACTCCGTTTTTTGACGTCGTCTTGATTTATTTAGGCTTGTTGTTTTACTCTATCAACCTCTTTTTCGTTGACGTGGTCGTTTTTTTGGACTTTGCCTCAGATTATATTCTAAGATTAACACACTGAGGATTCCATGTTTACAACCAGGAAATCAAGATGACGCTCTCATAACTAAACCATATATTATTACTAACTTAAATAGTGAAAACGTCACCGATCAGTTAATTGCCTGATGTTTTGGCAACAAATGTTTAGGCTAAGTTTTAACCTTGGTACCAAAACGTAATTTCAACTCCACCCATTACCCCGCCTGTGAAGTGTCATTTCCTACCGGTAAGTTACTGAGTAAATCAGGTGATCAGATGGAGGAAAAAATCCTCAGGAATGTGTTTTACAGTAGATTTTCTTAATGTTTGTATTCTTCTACAGTTAAAAACTAAACTTTTTTTTCTTTTAATTTAGAAAAGCAAGGCAATTATAATCTATTAACGAGGTAATTGCATATTAATGTCATTTAAAGAATAGTTTATTTTCCTAAAGGTCTCCATTTTGTTTGCTTATAAAGAGAGACATCTCACTGAGACATGAAACGTCTCATTTTAGTGCTGCCTTATATTCGACATAGAAAGCATATTAAATAAAAGTATACTACATGTTTCAATTTTAAAAGTTTAGTAAAAAATAAAATATAATGTGGGTAACTTAAATTATTGCTGTCATTCAGTGAAAAATAAAGGCACATATACAAGCCTGTACTTATTAAAATATAAAATGAGTAAATATATTCAGAATTTTACATTAGATTTTCTGAAGGCTTTTCTTAAGGTTTTTATTTTACTACAATTAAAACTAAACTTTTTTTTATTGATGAAAGGCAATTATGAGCTATTAATGGGGTAAATGCATATTTATATCATTTAAAGAACAGTATTTTTTTTGAGTAAATATAATATTCAGAATTTAATAAAAAAGCATCTTTTTGCATCGCTTTATATACTGAATTATATTTTAGAATCATTTAAAGCTGCATTATACCTTTACTACACCCATTTTTATCCCATATATAGGCCGGTCACGATAAGAAATTTTTGTTGTGCGATATATTGTCACAGAAATTGTTGTGATAAGTGAGATTATTGTCATTTTTGAGGTCAGTTTTATGCCACTGATTATATAATGATTATATATATTATACACACACACTATTAAATGTTCTATTGGGCAAATTTTAAATTATAAACCTTGTGAGGTAGAATGTAAATGTCATTGTAAAATGGCTTTAATGTAGGGCTGGGCCAATAAAGTATATTATATTATATCGTATTGTGATACAATGTATGTCAATAACAATGATAAGCTCTTAAATATTTTACTCTATGTTGATCTAAGATCTAACTGTCTAGTCGAGGTTAAGACCTGGCTGTCATCAAATTTTTTACATTTCAATGAAGAAAAAACTGAACTGGTCTGGTTTGGTGATCCTAACCCTCTACATTTATTAGGTTTTGGTGAGCTATCAACTTATCAAAAACCTGTTGTTAGGAACCTTGGGTTTCATTTCGATAATGATCTGAAATTTAACAAACAAGTAAATTCAGTTGTTAAATCCAGTTTTTTTTTTCCATTTACTGTACGACTTATGGCAAAAGTGAAGCCATTTCTCTCTTTTAATGACCTTGAGAAGGTGATCCATGCTTTTATTTTGGGAAGACTTGACTATTGCAACTCTCTATATGTGGGTATTAGTCAAAATGCCCTGAATAGATTGCAATTATGTGGCTGCGATCCTTCTGACAGGGACTCGCAAGTATGAGCCACATATCCCCAGTTCTTTCCTCTCTGGGCTGGCTGCCTGTTAGGTCACGGATTGATTTTAAACTATTAATTTTTGTTTTTAAATCCTTAAATGATCTGGCACCACCTTACTTATCAGACCTCCTACAGGTATATAATCCTGGTAGGTCACTAGGGTCTTCTGATCAGTTTATTCTTTCGGTACCAAGGTCCCGGTGTAAGCAAAGTGGGGATCGAGCTTTCGCTGTTATCACCCCAAAACTCTGGAACGGTCTTCCACTCCACATCAGACACGCTCCAACTCTATCTGTTTTTAAAAAGCTTCTGAAACTCCACCTTTGTTCTTTAGCATTTGAGCCTTTTTAATGATGAGGGGTTTGTCTTATGTTTTAATTGTTATGTATGTGATGTAGGTTTTATTTTAATAGCATTAATTGTGTTCAGCACTTTGGGCAACGTTGTGTTGTGAAAAATGTGCTATAAAAAATAAACTAACTAACTATGAGCCAATCACACAGCAGAAATGTGCAACAATGGCAATCTAGTAGGGTTGTCACGATACGGAAATTTTAAAAGCATCATTTTCCCGCTAACATTTGAGCACGTTCTT
>CAIGQZ010032926.1:439419-457221 GCA_903798205.1 Danio tinwini | reverse complement strand
AAAAGTTTTTTTTTTTCAAAAACTCAAATACTAGCCCATACTCAAGTATTTTTTCCACGTTTTAAATAGAACTACCACTTTTTTCAAAATGGCATAAATATAAACATGTTAAAAATGTACAGGCTAATTTACATATTTCACTATAATAATATAAGTCATAATAGTAAATAATTTTTAACAAAGATACAACACAATATTTCACTCTGATCTCACTCTGAAATGCAGTTAAAATGATGACATTCACTGAGTGGTTCTGTCACTGTTTAATCCTGTGCATGAATGTATGATATATAATGCCACATGCACTGTAACGTGTTTTATAATTATAGTTAATTGATCATAAATGTACGTTAAGAGTTGCATTTTTGTTGGAGGAACAGCTGTGATGATGAGGGGAGCGCCGAGGAAACAGTAGATGGGGAAACCCGATTGGTACATGTGATACAAGTGTTTCTATAGCAAAGAACTGCAAATATGCAGATATTATAAAAATCTATAGATAAACACACCTTCTGCTCTCGCTCTGCAAAGCTGTGGTTTGCTGATTTAAAAAAAAAACGAGTTGCAAACAGAGGAGCGGAAGGCTGCCATTTTCATATCAAATTTAAAGGGGACTGAGGTGATCAGTTAGTAGTGTACAGTTCATGAGGAAATCGCAAAACATTTAGAGGCACTGATTAGAAATATAGGGGGCTAAAGCGATGCCCATGCTTTTTAAAAATAATTTTACCTCAGTGTTTCAGTGAGACATCATTTAGTTGACTTGTCGTCGTTATCGAAAAACTCCCGAAATTTTCTCCCAGCTGCTGCGGTCGTCAGGGGGCAGGGAATGGCGCAAATTAAACAAAAATGCACTGATTGCAACAAATAAGATGCAAGTAAAAAAAAAACATTTGGTATACAGTTAAAGGGGACGCAAAAAAACGTAAATTAGGGAAGTCTAATCAGAAAAACAAGTGAGTATACCGAGGGTATACGCAATTATTGATCCTCAGAAGTCGTAATACCTAAACAGCTCATGGAAAAAAGTAGGCATACTGAGTATACGTGCGTATAGTCCCCACTACACCACTGATTGAAATATACAACTATAATACAACATATGGTAAAAAGGACTCGCTAAAGAAGCTAGATATGACATTGTGGAGAAGCTCTGCTTGTTCTTAAACTCTATTTTCAAAGATAAGGATGATCTTGGAAACTTGTTTATACCATGGGAAATAATGAATAAAAAAAACACATGAAAGTTCTGCAAGCAAGGCTCGCAAATTAAAGTATAAAAATAAATGTATCTCAGTGTTTGGTTTAATCTTTGTTCTGCTTCCTTAAAAAAAATGCTGCAGTAAATAATTTATTGTTTTTTTTTTTGTTTTTTTTTAGCGATCGCAAAATTCGCTGTTTGATTGGATTGATTACACAAGCTGAATTCACTGGTCAGATGCACTAATCGTTAGTAATGCCAAATGAAAAGCGTAATCGAAAATTAAACTGCTTGTTCTTCAGTGTGAACGCAAATATATTTATCATTCTATTTTAATTTTTAGTTATCTTGCTTTGTGTGAATGGGTCTTTACATCATCCTTTATCAGTCACGTCAAGAAGTTGTTGAGAACTCTTATTCGGCAGTCGCCTAATGTTTGTGTTTTGACTTTAGAATTTACTAATAACCCACGGGCAGCTTATAGGTTAAGTTGACAATAAATTTACACACTTTTTGCAACAAAAAAAAAAGGTTGTTTTTACAATTTGGAAGAGATGTGCTAATTGGGAGTAATGTCAAATGAAAAGCCTAATCTAAAAATAAGCAGATCGTTATCTTTTTTTTGCGTGAACGCAAATATATTTATGATTATATTTAAATTCATAATTATCTTGCTTGGTGTGAATGGTCTTTAAGTCATGCTTAATTGGTCGAGTCAAAGCTCTGCCAATAAGTTGTTGAGAACTCTCATTCGGCAGATGTCTAAATTATTTGTTTTGAGTTTAGGATTGAATTATATATTTTTTTGTTACAAAAACACATTAATCCGCTTTCTAGGACATCCGTTAACCTACTGGCAGCGTATGGGTTAGCTTGGCGATGGATTTACATGCTTTTGGAAGCCAAAAAAGGCCATTTGTACAATATGGAAGAGCCATTATATTGATTACACAAGCTGGATTCACTGGTCAGACGTGCTAATCGGTAGTTCTTCAGCGTGAACGCAAATATATGTATGATAATATTTAAATTAATAGTTATCTTGATTGGTGTAAACTCATCAGTCAAGTCAAAGCTCAGGCAAAAAGTTGTCGAGAACGCACATTCAGCAGTCACCTAAAGTATTTGTTTTGTCTTTAGTATTTAATAATTCAAGAGTTCACACTTAGCTGATGACTGATTATAAAGCTTGTTTGGCATGCTGTCCCGGGAGAGAGCCCTGAGCTCATAAGATCCTCGAGCCCAGGGCTCCCTCCCGTTTGCAAGGCGAGAGGGGAGTTTGAGCTCAGGTAGGTCTCGAGAACTCCCCCGCTGTAGTAGCTAATGAACAGATAGTGATTGCTTATAATATATAACTTCTTACCAGGAGCATGTCTATGCTGCCAATTTAGATTAGTCAATTAACTTAAGTTGCATGTTTTCGGACTGTGGGTGGGAAACCCACGTGAGCATGGGGAGAACATGTAAATTCCACACAGAAACGTTGGCTGGCTTGGTAAGGACTAGAACCAGTGACGTTCTTGCTGTGAGGCAACAGTGCTAACCACTGGGCCACCGTGCCACCCATCTTGGAAAGAAGGAAGAGTAGGGGTGGAAGGGGGGATTCTTCAATACGAAGATGGCTGTGATTTGGAACCTAGGGTATTTATAGTGGCTTAGGAACGTTTGATTGGTGAATCATGAATTGAATAATGCGCGGCCGGCTGCAAGCAATCATAAGCACATGATCCTCTCGAAATTAGTTTATAAATAAACTACACTAAGAAATATTTCTGTTATAAGACATGTTGATTCGCTTCATGAGACTTTCGTTAACCCACTGGCAGCATATGGGTTAGTTTGACGATGGATTTACATGCTTTTGGAGGCAAAATATGCCATTTATACAATTCGGAAAAGCCATTACATTGATTACACAAGCTGAATTCACTAGTCAGACGTGCTAATCAGTAGTAATGCCAAATAAAAAGCCTAATCTAAAAATAAGCAAATCGTTATCGTTCTTCAGTGTGAACGCAAATATATTTATGATTATATTTAAATTAATAGTTATCCTGCATGGTGTAAATTCATCAGTCGAGTCAAAGCTCAGCCAAGAAGTTGTCAAACGCACATTCGACAGTCGCCTAAAGTATTTGTTTTGAGTTTAGAATTTAGTAATAATTTTTTTTTGTTACAAAAACACATTGATCCGCTTTATAGGACATTCGTTAACCCACTAGCAGCGTAGGGGTTAGTCTGACGATGGATTTACACGCTTTTGGAAGCCAAAAAAGGCCATTTATACAATATGGAAGTGACATTACATCGATTACACTAGCTAGATTCACTGGTCAGACGTTCTTATTGCTAGTAATGTCAAATGAAAAGCCTAATCTAAAAATAAACAGATCGTTATCGTTCTTCAGTGTGAAACGCAAATGTATTTATGGTGGCGTATGGGTTAGTTTGACAGTAGTTGCATACACTTTTGGAAGAAAAAAGGCCAGTTTTACAATATGGAAGAGCCAGGCTCAAATTTAAAACTACTCCGGCTACTATTTGCGAGTCAATTAAATGAGGTAATCTTCATTTTTGGGTGAACTATTTCTTTAATACATGGCAGTTCTTGCATGCAAGTAAAGATTTAATGCATTAATTTGCCTGTTTCGGTTTGATGTTTCAGGCATTCAGCGACGAAAGGCATCGTCATCGCTATGATTTGCACATTCTTCGATGCCTTTAACGTGCCAGTGTTTTGGCCCATCCTCGTAATGTATTTCATCATGCTGTTCTGCATCACCATGAAACGGCAGATCAAGGTTCGTCAATAGATGATGTTTCTAGATCATTAGCTGAGCTGTGGTGACTAAATATAGAGTTGGTGTTTGACATTTTTTCCCCCCTCTCTTCACAGCACATGATCAAGTATAGATACCTGCCCTTCACACACGGGAAGAGGACTTACAGAGGCAAGGACGACACAGGGAAAACCTTTGCTAGTTAAAATTCCCCTTCCTGAAATTAAAGTTATTGATGAAGAATGGTGCGTAAAGGGGGTTGAGGTTTTTTCGTTTTGTTTCTCTCTCTCTCACTTTTTTTGATTTCTAACTTTTTTTCTGAGTAAGAAAAAGCCAAGCCTGTCGGAACGTTTGAAACTGTAACGCTGCCTTTAAGTGTTTTGGGGTTCGGGTCGGAAATGCTGTAGAGAGCTTCTACACTGGCGATTTTTAATATAGTTGGACGACCAAGTGTGAAATTCGACTCGAAAGATTCTCCAAACTTTGATAAATTTCTTCTTCAGAATGGATTTTAAAAAGAAGTACATATTTTATGCTCATTGTCTCACTCTCGTGTCTTTTTAAAAACCGTAGGA
The DNA here is from genome assembly GCA_903798205.1 of Danio tinwini. Classification (NCBI taxonomy): domain Eukaryota; kingdom Metazoa; phylum Chordata; class Actinopteri; order Cypriniformes; family Danionidae; genus Danio; species Danio tinwini. Next base: position 452,665 of record CAIGQZ010032926.1, on the reverse strand, counting down.
GACAAAAAGAGATATTTAACAGAATGTTCATGCTGCTCTTTTTCCATATCTTTTTCCGTATTTCTGGAAAATAGCCAGATTTGTTCCGCTAATGCTAAAAGTCATACTGATTTGAAACGAAATGAAGATTAGAAGTACATTTTTGCTTATCTTATTACCTCGTTATTCACGAATCACTTCAAATATGTCATTTATGAAAGCAAAGTGCTCATTAATTGACCCCAGCGTTGTGAAACACAGTTTAATATTTATAACGTGCTACTTTCAGTGTGGATTATAACATTAGATTCAGTATTCAGACTAACATAAGAAGCTTCCATGAGAGAGGAGGAATTATCAATGATGATGATTATAAGGATCCATCTTGCCACATGTTAATATTTGCCTTTTATGAACATTTGTAGTTCTCATAATGTGCTGTAGCATTGTATTTAATTTCTGTACATACATGTGTACTTTAATCAAAAATAATCCAATTGTGCTGTTTGTAAGTTATTCTTCAGTAGGTAAACCTTTCAAACCCCCTCGCCTTGTACGTCAGGTCTTATCTTTTTTAAAGCAAGCGTGCATTCCATTAAAATGAATATGATACACACAAATATTGGCTGTTATGTTTTTATCGTTTGAACCTTCCCAGTAAAAACACTTTCTTTCTCTTTTTCTTTTACAGAGGAAACATAAAGTTGAGTGCTTTAACTATTACAAATGGATGGAGAGGGTTGAAGGTTGTTCTTTTTTTGTTTTTGTTTTCCTCCATTTTGTGCTGGGCCATAACAACTATTAGAGTTTTTTTTTAAGGGCAAATGCAGAGAACTTCAGTAACTTAAGCATTCAGGAGGACATTTTCCTGTTAAAGTGCAGTTTTTTGGGGGAGGGGAGATATAAATATATATATAAAAAATGTATAATGTTTAATTTTTTTTAATGGTTAGCATGTTTGAGTTCTTTCTTTTTCTGACTATGCCATTTTTACTGTATTAAATTCAGTCATCCAAGCAAAAATAGGTTTGTTAATTCCTGATTAAAGACATTGCATGTTTTAGCTTTTCTTGTGCTGCTGGTTTGAGTAAACGAGATGATTTTAATAACTAAGTGTACATTTTTTTTTCACTCCAAATGCTATTAAAACGCTGTGTTCCTTCACTGCCCATTACTTTATTTCTGTTTCGTTTTTATATTTAATAGATCAGTTGAGTTGTAAGACTTTTAGGGTTATTGACATGCATTACATACAGCCGGCAGCTAGCTCTCTGCAACTCTCACATGGTCGCCCTGTCAGTACCTGGATGGGAGACCACATGGGAAAGCTAGGTTGCTGCCGGAAGTGGTGTTAGTGAGACCAGCAGGGGGCGCTCAACCTGCGGTCTGTGTGGGTCCTAACGCCCCAGTATAGTAAAGGGGACTCTATACTGCTCAATGAGACGTTAAACTGAGCTCCTGACTCCCTGTGGTCATTAAAAATGCCAGGATGTCCTTCGAGGAAAAAAAAAAAAAAAAAAAAAAGAGTAGGGGTTTAACCCCAGCATCCTGGCCAAATTTGCCCACTGGCCTCTGTCCATGGCATCCTAAACATCCCCATATCATAATTGGTCTCCTCTCCACAAATCAGCTGGTGTGTTGTCTGACACGATATGGCTCCAGGTGGATGCTGCACACTGGTGGTAAATGAGGAGATGCCCCCAAAAGGTGTAAAGCACTTTGAGTGTCCAGAAAAGTGCTATATATATATATATATATATATATATACACACACACACACACACCAGAAAAGTGTTAAATTCAACACCTTTCCATTAATTCCCTCAAAATACATCATGACATCAATTGTTTACCCATATTTTATTCTTCATCCACTGAATTCTGTTGATGATCAGCTGTGTACAAGCATAGTAATTCAATTCATGTTTATTTCATATAGTGCTTTTACAATGTAGATTGTGTCAAAGAAGCTTAACATAGATGTTCTAGTAAAAACCGTAGGAAGCAAAAAGAGATATTTAACAGAATGTCCATGCTGCTCTTTTCCCATATCTTTTATTCGTATTTCTTGAAAACAGCCAATTTGCTAATGCAAAAAATTTAAACTGTCAGCCCAGTTTTCACAGTTCAGTTCAGTGTGGTTTAGTTTTCACTGCTGAAAATTTAAACACTTAAGAGCAGCTCCACAAGTCCCAAACTGAGCAAGCCAGTGGCCACAGTGGTGGGGAACACTTGTGTCAATTGGTGAAGTTTTAAAGAAAAAAAAAAATCTTGATAGAAACCAGGCTCGGTTTGGGCACGACCATTTCTCTTCTGGCCAAACTTTTTGTGCAGAGCAGCAGTCTAGGCGCAGGAGGCTGGAAAACTCTGGACGTCCATCCTGGAGAACTGTAGGCGTGAGTAGGTCACTGGTGGGTGACCAGGCTGGCCCACGGGATCAATGCGAAGACTTGTTTGTCACTAGGGTTTTTCATGGAATCAGTCTCATGCTCTCCACGACCACCACAGCATCTGCTCAGGATGCGGCCTGATCCAGGATTATGGATACATTGGCATTATCTCTTTACAGGTCTTGAAACATCAATGGTGCTGAAAAATCGGCCTCGGGATGAGTATCCCCAGGTGGAAATAGAGAATTTAGAAAATAATTAGCGTAGCTGTTCATGAACCAAATGAGCCATTGCAAATATGCATGTTTTTAATCTGAAAATGAAAGTACAGTTAGCTTTTCCGAGTAATATTCATGTCGTAATGTTTTTGCACGAAACTAATGTTGTTTTCATAGGACTGTAAATTCAAAGGAATGTAATAATGTTTGGATTAATAGGCCCACTCATTCTCAGATTATGGTTTTATGAATTACGTGTGCGGTTCGTGTGTCATGTAGCCTAATTCCTCCGTTTTTTAATAACATGCTAAAACAACATTCTAAACTTTTACAGAACGTTGCTAATTAGACAGTGAGGTTATGAAAGCGTTATGATTTAACCACAAGTAATGTTAAAGTTTACAGTAGTGTCTAAAACCAACATATAATAATATACACATACAAATTATCTGTAGCGTTTATATCTGTACAGCACATTCAGACCAGATTCAGACTCTTGTGTTTGCAAACACAAGAGTCTGAATGTGTTGTAGTGACAATAAACGCTACAGATAATTTTAGCATTACATTAACAGCCCATGAGCTCTCAAATTACACTTAGGCTTATGTTTCTCTCTGAAAGGCGTCAGTCAAAAAAGGCTTTAATTTCACTTAAAGACAAAGGGGGATTAGAAGCTATTGATATAAATAATTCTATAAATGCTTTCAGAGTCAATTAGATTAAAAGATGCGTAACTAGTTCAAATTCAATGTTTTTTTATTCCCAATTATTGGTTTAATAAAATTGGCGGTCTCCCGTTTGTTTTGAAATGTACTTTTTTTCTGAATAAACTCCCAATAAAATTAACTAACTTCTACCAGCAAGCATTTCTGGCTTGGAAAATATGTTATTCCCATAACTTTCTCCACATAAAACCTTTTTATGGAACAACATGGATATTACAATTAAGAATACATCTTTATTTCCTTCTAATTGGTACGACAGAGATTTATTGCATTTGTTTTCTTTATTTGATGACTTGGGGAACTTATTAACTTATGAACAATTTCTGAAAATTCATCAATTTCCCATCCCATTTAAGAAATTTAACATGATTGTGAATGCTATACCAAAAGAATTAATACATCTAACAAAACTTCATATCTCACATATAAATAAAAGAACCATAGAACCCTTCTTATTATTAGAAGGTATTAGTATTTATGATATGAAACGCAACAACAAACTTGTTCTTCGAATTCTCCAACAAAATAATCTAATCGCTCCAAGGGGGATATCATATTGGTCAGCGTTAATACAAAATATCGATTGGAAAAGAACATGGCTTCTCCCATATAAATATGTAATCCCAAACAAAGCAAAAGAAATTCATTTTAAAATTCTACATAAAATACACCCAGTCAATACATTTGTGTAAAAATGAAGAATATATATTTATAACGTTTTTATATTATATGCGAAATTCTTTATCCACAAACAAAAATTTCTTAAATCCTCTCCCACATTTGCTAATTTTTTAATTGAAATTGATTTCTTGCTTAAAGGGCACCTATTTTACCCCTTTTTTAAGAGGTAATATTAATATTATGGTTCTTCTGAGTGTGCCAGTTTAGGTTCAGTTCAAAACACTATTCAGATTTTTTTATTATGATGTGTTAAAAAGTGTCATTTTGGGGGCGTGTACACAGTTTGCTGTTTTAGGGGCGTGTTGCTTCACATGAAAATCAGTTTCGACTTCCCGCCCAATCTAACAAGGGGGCGGAGCCAAGAGCTTCCCCGCTGTGTGTATTGCAATAGGCAGGCAGACAGAGAGAAGCAACATGAGAGTGCCAGCATTCAGACGTACATGTAGGACTCAGACACAGACCAAGCAGAGAGTACAGAATCATGTGTCTTTGTATAGTTTTACAGCCAGCTGTGTGCTAGTTTAAAGCTCCGAACTTGTAGCCTACACCGAGACTAATAAAGCACAGTGAATTAACTGTGACTGAAGGGCATCACACACCGGATGCACCGCGACACAGCGCCCACATGACAGTTGAAAGTATCGCATACTTGCAGCGCCGGTGTCACCCAATAGAAACTTATGTTTAGCATTCAGAAATGCGCGACGCTGCGTGTCGCCAAGCGGCGCTTCTGGTGTACGACCTGCTTGAGGCTATAACTAAAGGCCGTCATACACCGAATGCGTCGCTCAGAGCCACGACGCGGCACACCAGACGCGCACATTAGCATGTTATTTAAAATGAAACTATTCAGATAACGCTCTGTGGCGCGGCAGAAATATGAACAGTGTCCTGAGCAGGGCCAGCGCGTCCATAGAGGCGACCTAGGCGGCAGAATAGTGAGCAAACCCAACGGTCCTCACTTTCACCCGTGACAACGCGAAATGCATGGCGCTGCGCGTCGTTAGTTCGTTATTTCCAATGGAGGGACGAGCACGTGAGGCAACGCGCTCGCACTTTCCAGCTGCACCTAGTTAAGGTGACGGGGAGCTTCTTTGACCGCAGGAAATGCAAACCGCTGAAGTTTAAGGAAGACACAATGAAAAGTACACATATATGCAAACCCACCAAAACTCACAGACACTGGCGGCAAGGAGAGCGATAACGTGGTGAATGTTGAGCCCAATGAGCCTTCCATCTAAAAATAGAGCAAGGGTGTTTCTTTGGTGACGTCGCTTTGACTCACATGCTGAAAATGGCGGACGTGAAACAACATACTGAGGATATGATAATGCACACCTGTCAATCAATATTGGTGGGCGGGGGGACCGTACTCCTACGTCAAGTTGCGGTCGATCTCAAAATAGCTCCAATTGGTCCACCGTTTTTATGTTGTTAAATTGAAAAAAAAGGACTGAGTGTGTTTATATCACCCCAATATGACGGTCTATACACTATACCTACACATATGTCTGTCCAAACAGCTTGAAAAGTAGATTTTTCACCATAGGTGCCCTTTAAAGCTATACGTTTATCTAACAACCAAAAATTCTGCAAGTTAATAGAAACTTATGAAAATATCATGCTTCCAGTAAGTTAGTTGCTAGATGCTTTCTGTGTTTATTTAATTTTGTACTTCCCTTTATTTATTTATTTATTATTATTATTATTTTGTCACCTGTTGTTCTTTAATATTGTACTTGTATTCCAGTCTCTTACAGATGACTTCCTGATTTATATTGTACATTTCTTCTTTTCTAAATAAAAGTTTATTAAAAAAAAGAAAAAAGGCGTCAATGTCGTCGCATTTAGATAAACCTTCAAGCTAGCTTTTCGTGGTGCTACCTTTTCTGAGAACTAGCATTATCTTTTTTGAACAGTAAGGGGGAGTGGGATGAGGTGTTTGGCATTATCATTTGACGATATGTTTAGAAAGGGGCCCTGGAATTTTTGTTTAAATGTGCTGGTCAGACTTATATGTGTCATTTGACGTCGAATGGTTTAAAAAACGGTAATTCATTGAGTCAAACTTTTACATTTCACTCGTTTTCTGACTTAGTTTTGCCGTGTTGTAGGTAAAAATGATTTCCTGTAGGGGGCATCAGTGACGCAGGCATAGTGTATGGTCTGTGGTCAAAACGGCATTTGCATTGTGCATTGTGTTTGTCATAAATGTGTTAAAATGTATAAAAGTTTAACATTTGATTTGATATTTTATAGATTATCAAGTATTAATTATTATTTTATTCTGGTTTTCTTTTATTTATTATTTATATATTTTGTTTATTAATTTTATCTGCTTTTTAAAAAGTGTCATTTATGAAAACTTAATTCAATTTAATTTACCGTTTAGATCAATAGATCGCTGACATATTTTCATTTTAATAACTTAAGATTTTAATAATATATAGTTTTAAATGTCTTGTATTGTTTTAATAGATTTTACATTCTTCATAAATTTATAAAATTTATGTTAAAGTTGTGATATATTTTAAGGTTGTCAAATATTTCAGTACCACTATTTTCATATTAAAATCATTTCACACACACACACACACACACACACACACACACACACACACACACACACACACACACACACACACACACACACACACACACACACACACACACACACACACATTTTTTTTTTAAAGTTCAAATTAATATTTATAATATTTAAATTTTTTATAATATTCTTATATTTTCGTTTTCATTTTAAACTAAATAGTTAATTTCGTTAAACTTTTGCTAGCTTACTTTTTGTTTTGTGTGCTTTTGTAATTATTTTTGTATGTGTATTTCTATTTTAGTTTTCAGTTCATTTTAGTACATTACATTTTTGTTAAAAAATATGAACAATATAAAAAATGTTAAAATATAAATAGATCGTTGAATATGTAGCCTCGTTTTAAAGTGTTATTAAATGTAAACATTAATGAAGTGCAATTGAACATTCAATAAAGCATAATTAAATGAATAATTTATATATATATATATATATATATATATATATACACACACACACACACACACACACAGTTAATGTCAGAATTATTAGCCCCCCTGTTTATTTTTTCCCCAATTTCTGTTTAACGAAGAGATTTTTTTCATTTCTAATCATTATAGTTTTAATAACTCATTTAAGATATTTATTTAATTTATTTTATCTTTGCCATGATGACAGTAAATAATATTTGACACTTCTATACTGCTTAAAGTGACATTTAAAGGCTAAACTAGATTAATTAGGTTAACTAGGCAGGTTAAGGTAATTAGGCAAGTTATTGTATAATGATGGTTTGTTCTGTAGACTATTGAAAAAAAATATATCTTAAAGGGGCTAATAATTTTGGCCTTAAATTGGTTCTTAAAAAATTTAAAATTGCTTTTGTTCTAGCCAAAATAAAACAAATAAGACTTTATCTATAAGAGAAAATAGCATCAGATATACTGTGAAAATTCCCTTGCTCTGTTAAACATCATTTGGGATATATATATATATATATATATATATAAATAAATAAATTTTATTAGCGCACCCTCTAGCGCCTCTATGTACCCTCGTGCGCGTGCCCGCTGACGTCACCGTGCTGTAAAACCACAACCAGCAGAGCGTCTCTGACCAAGAACACGCTAAAACGCCCGAATAATTCGTGTTCTCACCCCGCGTGCGGCTGTTTTCCTACTTTACCCTCGTCAGCAGACAATACTCAAACTCCCGCATTCACTTCATACACAATTCACCCCGTCGAACCGGCTGTTTCCCCAGCTTATACGTTACACTTCCGGGTTTACAAGCGTCTTCTTTCCCTCTGAGGATCAGCTGAGAAGATTGAATGAAGCAGAGAAGAGGAAGAGAAGAAGAGAGCAGAATAATAAACACAGCGTGCCTGAAGGACTACCAGAGAAAGCGGCTTTTCTGGATTCTTTTCTCCTGACGGGAGCGCGCTGGCATTCACCACATCTATTATATATCAACCTAATCCACAGAAGTATGAAGATCTGTCAATGGTGACTCATCCTACAGCTCTCAAATGCGATTTCTTCTCATCCGACTGAGTTGTTTCGGATCTCCAACACTTAAGTCAGTCTGTTTTGAGAGTAGATATTGATATATTAAGAGATTATCTTGCTTTTTTCTGTCGTTTGTGCTGCTGTCACGCTTTGGGATCTGGGAGAACGGCGCGTGCACGAGTCCGGCTGATTTATCTGCATTATTTTCATGGTTTAATAAGAATTAAAGTGTTGCCGGTTGGACAATGAAGAAGTTCTTCGATGCCCGACGGGAGATGGTGAGCTCCGGGCCCGCGTCTGGAGCTGGTGCGGGAGGCGGCGCGGGCTCCGGTGCCTTCATCGGACGCGTTTTCTCCATCGGACGCTATCAGGTGACCGTGGAGGAGACCGTAGCGGAGGGTGAGTGGTTTATATACACAAACTAGATGTTTTTAGGCCTAATGTGGGCATTAATAAATGATGACGCAATGTGAGTGACTCCAAACGTCTGGCGTCATTGCTCTCACTCATGCGTCATCTAAATATCTGCTGACTTCATGAAGTGAAGTGTGCTGTCTCAGCAGAGGAGGGGGGGTTACTTTAATGTTGAACGCCACAATTATCATTTTGGAGATCACTTACCATGGTGTTGTTAGGAAAAAAGTTTGAACTTTTTTTAGGTGAAAGAAAAAAGAACTTTAGCAGAATGTTCAAGCTGCTCTTTTTTTTTACCATGTAATGAAAACTGGAGAAGTGTCAAGCATCAAAAATCTTAATAGTCTTAAAACTACTATTAAAGAAAGTAATAACTCCCTTATCAAGTCTTCTGAAGCTATATGTTAGCTTTGTGAGCAGAAGTATGTTATAATGTAATTAATTAGCTTCATAAAAGTAGCCTATTATTAAAAGTCTGTGTTAGGCTATGACAATATAAACTTTTCTTGTTGTGATTAATTGCTTAAGCTTATATTATAGTTTACGATATTAAGCAAAAAAGTTACTTTTAACAAGTATAATAACAAAAAAACACCCTGGTGTACACACACACACATATATATATATATATATATATATATATATATATATATATATATATATTATACAGGGAGTGCAGAATTATTAGGCAAATGAGTATTTTGACCACATCATCCTCTTTATGCATGTTGTCTTACTCCAAGCTGTATAGGCTCGAAAGCCTACTACCAATTAAGCATATTAGGTGATGTGCATCTCTGTAATGAGAAGGGGTGTGGTCTAATGACATCAACACCCTATATCAGCGCATAATTATTAGGCAACTTCCTTTCCCTTGGCAAAATGGGTCAAAAAAAGGACTTGGCAGGCTCAGAAAAGTCAAAAATAGTGAGATATCTTGCAGAGGGATGCAGCACTCTTAAAATTGCCAAGCTTCTGAAGCGTGATCATCGAACAATAAAGCGTTTCATTCAAAATAGTCAACAGGGTCGCAAGAAGTGTGTGGAAAAACCAAGCGTGCAGCTGCCAAGATGCAACTTGCCACCAGTTTTGCCATATTTCAGAGCTGCAACATCACTGGAGTGCCGAAAACACAAGGTGTGCAACACTCAGAGACATGGCCAAGGTAAGAAAGGCTGAAAAACGACCACCACTGAAAAAGACACACAAGCTGAAACGTCAAGACTGGGCCAAGAAATATCTCAAGACTGATTTTCCTAAGGTTTTATGGACTGATGAAATGAGAGTGAGTCTTGATGGGCCAGATGGATGGGCTCGTGGCTGGATCGGTAAAGGGCAGAGAGCTCCAGTCCGACTCAGACGGTTTACTGGTTTGGGCTGGTATCATCAAAGATGAGCTTGTGGGGCCTTTTCGGGTTGAGAATGGAGTCAAACTCAACTCCCAGTCCTACTGCCAGTTTTTGGAAGACACCTTCTTCAAGCAGTGGTACAGGAAGAAGTCTGCATCCTTCAAGAAAAACATGATTTTCATGCAGGACAATGCTCCATCACACGCGTCCAAGTACTCCACAGTGTGGCTGGCAAGAAAGGCTCTAAAAGAAGAAAAACTAATGACATGGCCTCCTTGTTCACCTGATCTGAACCCCATAGAGAACCTGTGGCCCATCATCAAATGTGAGATTTACAAGGAGGGAAAACAGTACACCTCTCTGAACAGTGTCTGGGAGATTGTGGTTGCTGCTGCACGCAATGTTGATGGTGAACAGATTAAAACACTGACAGAATCCATGGATGGCAGGCTTTTGAGTGTCCTTGCAAAGAAAGGTGGCTATATTGGTCACTGATTTGTTTTTGAATGTCAGAAATGTATATTTGTGAATGTTGAGATGTTATATTGGTTTCACTGGTGAAAATAATAATTGAAATGGGCATATATTTGTTTTTTGTTAAGTTGTCTAATAATTATGCACAGTTATAGTCACCTGCACACACAGATATCCTCCTAAAATAGCTAAAACTAAAAACAAACTAAAAACTACTTCCAAAAATATTCAGCTTTGATATTAATGAGTTTTTTGGGTTTATTAAGAACATGGCTGTTGAGTAATAAAATTAATCCTCAAAAATACAACTTGCCTAATAATTCTGCACTCCCATATATATATTATATATTAAATTAATATCTTTGTTTAGGAAGCATTTAAAATTTATTATAAAGACTAATATTACAAAATATTTCACTTTCCAACAGACTGTCTGACAAAAGTCTTGTTTTGTGTCCAGTTGTAAGAGCAACAAATAATAACTTGACTTCTGGTTGATGATTTGGAAAAGTGGCAGAAGGTAGATTTTTCCCATGAATCATCTGTTGAACTGTGTCCCAATCATAACAAATACTGCAGAAGACCTACTGGAACCTACATGGACCCAAGATTCTTACAGAGATAAATCAAGTTTGGTGAAGGAAAAATCATGGTTTGGGGTTACATTCAGTATGGGAGCATGCAGAGTGCGATGGCAACATCAACAGCCTGAGGTATCAAGACATTTGTGCTGCCTATTACATTACAAAACACAAGAGAGGGCAAATTCTTCAGCAGGGTAGCGCTCCTTCTCATGCTTCAGCCTCCACAACAAATTTCCTGAAAGCAAAGAAGGTCAAGGTGCTCCAGGATTGACCAGCCCAGTCACCAGACATAAACATTATTGAGCATGTCTGGGGTAAAATGGAGGAGGCATTGAAGATGAATCCAAAGAATCCAGATGAACTCTGGGAGTCCTGCAAGAATGCTTTCTTTGCCATTCCAGATGACTTTATTAATAAGTGATTTGAGTCATTGCAGAGATGTATGGATGCAGTCCTTCAAGCTCATGGGAGTCATACACAATATTCATTCATTTTCCACTGCAGCATGACTTTATATTCTATACTGGACATTATTTCTGTTAAGTGACAAGACTTTTGTCTAAGCAAAGTCAGATTTTACTGTCCTAATTAAATCATTAAAAATCAAGACATGATCATATTTTATTTTGGTAAAATAAACGTAATCTAAAGGCCTTTGCCTTTCATATAAGCCACTTCTGATGCCAAATGATCAACTAGAAGTCAAGTTATTATTTGTTGTTCCTAAAAATTGGGTAGGCGACAAGACTTTTGTCAGGTAGTGAAAATGCTGTTCTTCTGAACTTTCTATTCAATACAGAAAGCTAAAAAATAGTCATAATAATAATAATAATAATAATAATAATAATAGTTAGAATTATTTTATTTTAAGGCAAATTAGAATATTACAATTATTTCTGAAGGGTCATGAGACTAAGGAAATTCAGCTTTAAAATCGCAGGAATAAATAACTTTTTAGTATAATTAAATTAAAAAACTGTGATTTATTTTTTTTTTAATGGTGTATATATATATATATATATATATATATATATATATATATATATATATATATATATACATACATACATACTGTTTTGTTGTTTTTTTTGGATCAAACAAATGCGGGCTTGGTGAAACTTCTTAATAAAAACAACAACAAAAAAAATGTTACAAATGTGTGGCTCCAATGATGTGCTTACGAAACTGCACATAGAAAGTTCTGAATGCACAGACAAGCTACAACACTTGAGTCATCAGCTTTAAGGCTCTTAAGCAGATTTAAAGACATTCCCCAGCTGATGCGCTGAGATACTAGCAGTCCTAATAGGGTGTCTTAATCAGGGTATCAGGAACTCAACTCTGGTTATCGCATGGCAGAAATTTCAGGATACATCTTAAAGGTCCTGTGAAGTGCTGTGAGATGTGCATTTTTTTTTCGATGTTTGATGTAATCTCAACTGAAACATGAAGAGTGGGCAGGACATAGATATCCTAAAAACTGACAATACTGATACTAACATCTAAAAAAGTATTAAAAAAAGATGAGCTTTTCCCCAGATTAGAACTGCACCATTAACCGTTAAAAGATCGCAATCTCAATTTGACCTCACACCATCTTAATCGAGCATTTCAACAATTCAGCCAATAATTTTTTAAGAGAGAACCATATAATGGGTCTTTACATAGTTTTCTATCTTACTAAGCAACACTGACAGACTCAGAAAGATGTTTAAAGGGTTATCTTACTGTATTTATAAGGTTGTAAATTTTGTCTTCATGTACTATGTTGCATATTGATGTATTTGAGGCCTCAAAATCACACCTGATTTTCACAAATGTCATCCAGATGCATTGTCAGATTTTTTGGTTGCATCAGTTGGAAAATTTAATGTAGGTTAAACTGGTGCTTTTTACATAGTTCAAAAATGTTAAACTAAAGATCATGAGCTGAAAATCTAAATGAAAAATACCTTTATTTTTCTCCCATTTTTTAAAAATGGGTTGATTTTGCCTTTCACAGGGACAAAGGTTAGGGATCTTCGGCTAAAAAAAAAAAGGTTTTTGACCACTGCGCTAGAGTTTGGGCATGCAAAATTCCGTTGAATGGTTCGGCGAAAAGGGGTGGGAAAAACAAGATGATTAGACGTTGATAAGGTGAGCGTTTGCTCCATATTTTCAATTTCTGTACCCTGAGGTCACATTTTGATCATCTATTAATTTCACGCAATCACATGATGAGATTTAGCAGGTCAGAGTTCAGCAAGCTTGAACTTTGGAAGGTTGTCGCTAGAAGGGATACAGCTATGGCCGTAAGTTAAAGACAATTATTTATATTACTTTAATAAATTGCCTATTAATTGTATTTTATTAACATCTACCCCTAGCCCAAACCT